>VFFE01007854.1:1825147-1863604 GCA_008921705.1 Burhinus oedicnemus
TTTTTTTTCTTTTTTGTTTTTTTTTTTTTTTTTAATTTTTATTTCAACAATGGGGAAAAATGAGTTCCTTAAAGCAATGCAGCTGAACAGTTTGTCCTGCTTAAATGCATGCTTTTTAATTTCAATTATGTAAGGCACCTTGCAGTGTTAGCAAAATGTCTCTTTGTTAGCTATATGTGTATCGCCATGGGAAATTACCAAACTGTCACAAGAGTTGCTGATTAACGAATAGCCTGCCAGAGTGTGTGTGCCTTTGCCCAGTGTGACTCTTAGGTATTAGGCTAAGGAAAACAGTTTAACAAAATGTAGTGTGAATCATTCCTGATAAGTGAATAAAGCATTGTGACCAAGCAATCAGATTATTCACTTATCAGGAATCGACTGTACTGATAGTTTGCCTGATTGTTTTTGTTCCTCATCTCTGTTGTAGTTTCACTACTTTGCTGTGTTCTGTTTTTTCTCTCATGCTCTTAGCAAAATCACTGGGAATATCCCTTCGTGTGATCATGAAACATGCTACTGAGTAACAAATAAAAAAAAAAAAATTTAAAATATAAAAATGATATCTTAACAAAATCTATGCACTTGCTATCAGGAACACAATACTGGATGTGTCTTATATATATTGAACTATAATAGTATTCGATTTCTTAAATAAAGCTTAAGAAAGGATTCTGTTGTCTGTAAAATTTTATGAGCATTAAATGGAAAAAAAAAAACACAAACCAAACCAAACTTGTTTCCAGGGTTGGGCGCTTTTTGTTGTATGAAATCTTGCTGGGTACACGGTCTTCAGCCGTGCCCAGGCAACTGTTATATAATTCGCTTGATATTTCATTAAAAACGGAGACCTTGAAAATTAGGCTTACTGACGTGTATGGGGAGAAAAAGTCTTGCCATTCAGTGACTTGCAGCAAAAGATACTAAAATGTAGAAATCTCTGTCTTTTCCTGTATTTGCAAAAGCAAATGTACTTGCTCTTGCACTAAAACTAAGAAAGAGCTAAAGTATGCGAATCAGAAAATGTAATGAAACAATAATATATTCCTTCTACAAACAATACTATACTTCTTTTTGGTATGTGACTTTTTTTCCTCCTGATTCAAGACAGATTTAGAATTAAAATAAAGGAAACCCCGTATGCTCAAAATGACAGATTCAACACTGGAGGTCAAAGCGTCTTTTTGCGGAAGGTGTGTGGCTTACTGTACGTTTCCTGCATCTGAGCCTTCGCTTAGGAAAACAGTTTCACATCAAAACCCATGAATTAAATGGGAGTTGAATAGCTAAAACTGTTGAGTACACTGAAAAATTTATACATTTGCCACAAAATCGTAGGTTTCAAACAATCAGGTTTTTATGGAAATACTCGTACTTCTTGTATTTAGCAAACTTTCAGTAATGTCAGCCTTTGGCAGAAAGATCCAGGAGAGCGGTGGGGGTTGCTTTCTCTTTTTTCTTTTGGACTGCATTACTGCCTCACTTTTCATATGCCATTATATGATCTGAAAAAAAAAAGAAAAAAGAATTAAATTGTGGAAATCTACCCGCTGCTTGTATCATTCTCCTCTATTCATACACATTTAGCAAATGTTCTTGAGCTCGACATCCGACGGCCAGGTTCGTTAGACTCATAAGCCCAAAATACTGCTCGCCCAGAGAGGCCATGGAGAGGATGGACTTGGGTGGGCAGCAGGATGGTCCTGTCCATCCCACATCTGCACAGGGTTCAGGTGGGGACCCAGCCCTGGTTTTCGGGGCCTGCTGATGTAACACGAATATTAAGTAATAACAACGATTAGCTCGTATTTGTATTCCCTCTGATTTTCCTCATTAGCAGACTTTCTATTTTTTCTATTAAAAGGAGCTGGAAAGTTGCAGTCATTTTCTGAATCGTTCGCCCCTGTTGATAACCTAATTGTTTTACATGAATGCTAATATTTCCCTCTCACACATTTATATCTATCAGCTAAATCAGCAGTAAAGTAAACTCTTCTGGGATACATTCCTATATCAATTAGCAAGGATTTATGCTCCAAAGCACCATTAACATTAATGGGAGTGTGCTCTTTAGCATAAACAATTGGCGATAGGTCTGGTGGACTTTATTTCATAAGCAAAGAAGCATTTGAATCTTGGAGACTCATTTCCTGAAGACGGTACTGGAGGGAGCGATGTCCCAGCCTCCCCGGGCTGCTCTGGGGACGTCTCACTCGCAGCACATGCATAAATTGTTGAGTTCCCAGCAAAAGGAGGCAGCGTCGGTTTGGAAAGCGGGCTAACTTCTGGTACAAAGTTTTGCTGGCATTTTCCCTTCTGAAAAACCTACCTGAGAACACACCAGGCAAAATTTTCAGCGTTATCTCACCTCCCCGCGATGAATGGCTGAAATAATGTCACTGTTGTCTCACCCACGTTGCGTGGTGCCCCCAGGTGGAGACCACAGAGGTGTTGGAGGGAGGGATTTTGGAAAGAGGCAGACGGAAGACCAGAGACGAAGTCCTGTGGGAAAGCAAGCAGTGGGTTTGTCAGCTCCCTGAACAGTAGGTTTCACAACAGTAGGTTTTGAGTAGCAAGTTAGAGGGGACCAATAAATCACCCTTCACGTGTGGGACAACATAGTTTCCCCAGACCCCATGCCCGATCAAGTCAACAAATACGCAACAAAAGGTTTCAGTTGTAATCCAAAGCCACTGGGGTGAAAGTCCACCAGTTCCCAGAGCCGCACAATCTGCTGAATCCCTGCCCGTGCTTCTGCAGGTGTTTTCTCTGTTGATTCTGGCTCTGCTCAGTTCGGTTACACTAAAGAGCCGTTTTGTATCTACATTCTTCTCCCCCAAAGGCACTCGTAAGCGGGTCTCGAGATGCTTTTCATCCTTTTTTTCATAAGCTAAATAAATACCGCTCTGGAAGCATCTACATACAATAGTGGCTTTTTGGTCCCTGAATCATTTTTGCGGTTTATTTCGGCAACCTTGGGGTTTTTTTCCTTTTCTTTTTCCTGACATCCTTTCTAAATTTGGGGTACCAGAGCCGGATGCATTATTTCAACAGCAAGTCTGGTGGTGCAACATGCAGAAATGAAAAATTTCATCCCTACTCTACTCCTCTGAATTACACAGAGACTGCACCAGTCCTTGCAAAGAATAACACACAAAAGCCACAAAACACCATATTGGCAGAATTATTTTGGGTTACTTCTTCAGTATGCCTCAAGCCCTCTCAGGTATGTTGGGCACCAGGTTCCCGCCTGTGTGGGCTGCTTGCCTGTTCTTAGACTTGAAAGCTGGCCTGCAGCCCTACTAAAAGCACTCTTGTATAACTCCTAGTCCTCTTCATTGTTTTCCAATGTTAGCAGCAGTTTTAGTATTTACTTCCAAGTCATTAGTGAAAATACTCAATAGCATTCAGACCTATTACTGATCCCTGCAGAACCCCTCTAAAAAAATATTTTCCTGCAGCGATTCCCCTTTGACAGCTTCTTTGTTGATGTGTCAGCCAGTTCTTAATCCGTTGGTTGTGCCTTGTCTTGATAGGGTAGAATGCTAATTTTTTTTAATCAGGATCTGCTGTGCTGTCAAACATATGAAAGTCAGAGTATATTCCATCTTTGCAATTACTTTTATTGGCCAAAACCTACAATCACATGAAAGAATGAAATCGAGTCTGACAACCTTGCCTCCCTAAAAAGCATGTTGATTGGCATTAATTGTTTACCTCTTCTTTAATGTCTTCTACCCCTTTATACCCACATCAGTATTTCCATTATTTTGCCAATGTGATGTCAAACTAGCCTACCATGAGCTGGGTCATCCTGCTTGTCTTTTATGAATATGGGCATGAAAACGGCATGTTCCCCATTGTCAGGGGTGCTGCCGGTGTGCTTGAAGAGTCCTAAAGTTTCATATCAATGGATCAGAGGTCTCTATCCCATTCTCAGGCCAAGGTACCTGGGGCTACCTGCTTGGAAATATTGTATCTTTAATAGCGATGCTAGCTAAGTAGACTGGTACAGAGTTGGACAAGAAACCATTTTATTCTTTTCCTGACATGTAAGTATGTGAAAGAAGAAAATTTTTGACATTTCCTTTTTTTCCTACATCATGACTAGCCATTTTCCCATCTCCATAAGCCTGAGTTTAATGCTAAAATGAAAATGCTTAAAGAAATTTTTGCAGTTGTCTTGCCCTTCTCACCCAGGTAGCGTTGACAATGTAGTGGGGAACCTTGGGACAATGCATATTTATTTATAAGTCAATAGGAAGCATGGGTGAAGGTAAAATACTTTTTCATTCAGTCATCCTCCTCTGAATAGATACAGTCACTCCTCATAGATGCACATGTGATTTAAAGCCCTGTGGCTTTGACAGTGGAGAAGAGTCAGTACCACCTGGGGAGTGGGGGATACCTGGATGCACAGGACCTACTAGAGAGAAAGGTTATTTGGAAATCAGAAGAAACCCAAGTCAGTCAAACTGACCTGACACCAGTGTCACTACAGATAAAAATGGATAAGCAGCAGCAATAATGGAGGAAGACAACGTGCTGTTTTATACAACAGCATAGGTGCTCTTTCAGGCCACGGTGGCACCATATAGGTCCCTGATCAGGTCTCTTGGGCATAGACCATAAAGGTGCTGAGATATACCAATATATCTACTCAACCTCAGCCTAGCACCCCTCAAAGCAGACGCATATTTCTGCTTAACCCTGTAGACACCTCTGCTAGTCAGGGTGGCATAAATGCATCCTGGAGACAACTATTCACACCTGCAGCAGGGTGCCTAAGACCAGGGAGTAGAGGAGCTTTTTGGAGGTTTTGCTGTCTTTCCATTGGCTGTAAGAGGAGAACAGAAGCAGAATTCAGTTTTCTTAGTCGAGACATCAAGTATTGCTCCCAGTGCCCGAGAATACCCTGCTTGACCACTAGCTGCCACGACTGCAGCAGAAGGGTACAGGTCTCTAGGTCCTTTTATGTATCTGCCAGCCCCATGTGAGTGTCTCAGACTACTCTAGGTATCTCAGATGGCACTAAGCACCTTTGTTAGGCAGTTCAGTCTGGATGACTAGCTTGGCCAACTCAGAGACCCAGGTTGATGTGTTTCCAGGTGCACCAAAAGTCTTCGCTCCCATGTTGGGCAACAGCAAAGCAGTCAGCAGAGTTGGTCTGCTTGCTCTGAAGCAGGCAAGTACAGCTTAATTTGTTTCCCAGACATAGACACTTAGTGCTGTTTGAGATGTCCTAGGGTCTCCGAAACATCCATGAAGGCCCTGCAGACATGATGCAGGATGAATAGAACATCTGTGACCTCCAACATGGGATATCCTAGGCCATTTCAAGGGCTCTAAATAGCATAAACATATGAGTCTGGTGCCTCAAGATACCCGGCTAAGGATCCCTAAGCTTAGAAGGATAAGTCTGTGAGCTGAATACCACTTTAAGGCCTTTATTCACTTTCCTAAACCTGAGCCATGTTAGCCACTCCACGGCAACTCAAATGGCATTGATGCCTGCATTTATAAAAAAGAATTGAGCTCTAGGGGTCTAATTTGTAGACAGCTGAAGGTGAAATTCAGTGGATCCTATTGTTAACAAATGAGCCCCAGGTGACGTCCCACAGGCCCTAAGTGGGAATTGTGCTGAAAAAACACCGACTGCAATGGGACTGCTTTCTAGGGGATAGATGTATGCAGACTGCCCTTGTGACGGAACAGCCAGACCGCCTAGGAGTTGTACTTACATGATCTATAGAGCACCTCTGGCATTACTTTCCTCCTCTTCAACTTCTGGTGCTGAGGATCCCTAGGAAACAATCGCTTACCTTTCTTGTGGATGTGGCCAATAATTTGTGTCACGCCAACCTTGGTCTCTGATCCTGGTGTAATCATACTACACACGGGAGCACACACACCTCTGCTCCATACCCTGGCCTCCTGCTCAAAAGAATAATAAAATAAAAAGCAGGAACCTTCACAGCCTCTCTGGGAAATTTGTTGCACTACTTGACTGTCCTCATGGTGAACATGTTTTTCCTGATATCCAGCCTGACCCTCTTTTGTTCCAACTTATGCCCCTTGCCTCTCACACCCTGCCATATGCCACTGCAAAAAGCCCTGCCAAGACTTCTTAAGAAGCTCCTCACAAATATCAGGGGAGGGTGCTGCTGTTAGATGCCCCTGAAGCTGTCTCTACTCCAGGCTGAAAAAGCTCAGCTCCATCAACCTCTGCTGGCAGGTGAGTGCTTGGCCCTGCCCAGCCATGCTGGTGGCCTTCCATTGAGCTCCCTCCAGTTTGTCCATTACTTCTCTGTACTGGAGGAATTAAAATTTGGCTGCAGTATCTAGATGTGGTATAACACATGTCTCTGGGAGGGGGGTGGTAATCACTTCCCTCATTGTCCCGGCTCTGCTGCGCTTCATGCAGCCTAGGATGTTGGCTTGCTTTGCTGCTGGGACACACTGCTGGCTTGTGGTCACCTCCCACCAGGTCCCACCCAGGTACTTTTCAAGCAGCGCTCTTCCCCAGCCTGTCCATCCCCAGCCTTTTTCACTACAAGAACCTCTTCCTTCCCGGGTGCAGGTCTCTGCATTTGTCCTTGAATTTCACAAAGCTCTTGCTGGCCCTTTCCTCCAGCCTGTCAGGGTCGCTCTGAATGGCAGCCCTGCCCTTGGTCACCCCCCATCAATTTAGCGTCATCTGCAAACTTGACGGGATGGGTTCTGAACCTGTGTGAAATATGGATCTTGCACTTGCACTTGCCTTGGGTTGCACTTGTCCTTCTACAGGTGGCTAAACCAAGTGCAAGCCCAGGCTGAGGAGATAGATGGCCCATTATGGTATCTCACCCACTGCTCTCTCCTCTTACTTTTATACCAAAACGAGAATAAATTAAAAAAAAATAAGGAAACTCCAGAAAGGAAACAGCAGTTCTCTAGCAGGCACATTGTAACTAGTCACACAGCACTCTCAGAGGACACCTTGGGAGGCAGGACCGGCATTTCTGCTCACCATCATGCTGTGAAGCACACTCTTGGGCAATGGTTTCACTGGTCCAAACAGCTACCAGGGCTTATATATGCCTTCTGTAGTGACAAAGCACTTCCAGGGTGGCCAAGAACCTTGTGCTTGCAGCTGACGGGAATCCATCCACCCACCCATTTCCTTGTTAACCAGGTGTCAGTCTGCTGCCAGCAGACAAAGACATTCTTCCTTTCCACAGGCATGAGAACAACTTGTGGCAAAAAGTTTGGATCCTCCTGCTGTCCTGTCTTCATCCCAGCTTTTTTTGCATTTCACCCTTCTTCCCACACCCTCAGCAAACCTCAGGTTTCCAGAAATCTTGTGGGTAGGGTAAGGGAAAATAATAACATCACCACTCCGTTACGGATTGAGAACATGCTGACTAGAAAGATATAAAGACCTTCACCAGCATGTGTACAGGGAGAGGAAGGGGTCATGAAAGGCCATTTCTCCTCTCCTTCCCACATCCCAGGTTCCTGTCTCAAACCATGGCCATACACAGAAGGAGGAGAAACAGCCCAGCAAATAAAGTTGTATAGGCAGGTCTGCTTTCAGTTATTTTTTCTTTTTTTTTTTTTTGCAAACACCATCTGCCAAGCCAGTGGATCCCATGCTCATCTTCACGGGCCTTACACAGTCAAGTGCTACCACAAATTCCAGTGTGAGATGCCCCACTTCCCTGTCCCCTTCCAAGCACCTTCTTCATGACTGGGGATGCTTGCTTACTGGACAGCTATCATTTGTGCCAAAGTATATTTCCCAATAAAAAGAAAACCCTAGCACTGCATTGTCCCATCCCGGCCCATGTGCCTCCCTTTTAGTGTCCCTGCTGCTTCTCAAAAGAGCTGTAGCTGCATCCAACCCCTGAACAGCAGCAACGGGGCTGTGGGGTGGACTGGGAGGTGTAAGCATTTTCACAACTACTGAAACTGTAGCCACGCTTATGCCAAAGCCTGACTGTTTATGTCTTCAGCATCTCGGCAAAATGGCTTGTCACTGGGTCAGAATGCAATTACTTTGCCATAAATCACCTCCCCGTGCCTGGTGCAGGAGCAGATGCCAGCCATAAATTTACTCGCAGTGGAACAGAGCTCCTGGATGAGAGGTCATGTTCCCAGGTGTGAATAAATAAAAAGTGCACAATTCATGGAAACAACACCAAGCAGCTGGATTGTAACTTTGCATGGAGGGCAAACAGGCTCAACAGGAGGCATTCACAGTGTCCCCTTCTCCTCCAGCCTCATTTTCTTCCGCTTATTTAGCCTTACTCTTTTCTATTAACAATTAGCCATCTCCCTGCTTGCTAACTCCCCTTCTCTTCCTTGGCAAAGTCCAGGAATGTTTCTTACCTGTGGAGCTCAACCCAGGGGATGGGTGCCAAGCTGCCTACTTAGACATAAGAGCTTTTGTGTGGCCATCCCTTGGGCTCAGTCAAGCAAGGTGTTTGGCTGTTTGAACATCCGTGTACACCTATAGGGAAAGCTAGAGAGCTGTCGCCAGATGTGGGGCAGACCTTAGCTTGACCTGTCATGTATCTGAAGAAATTGCTTGTTCTCCGCTGAAGGAGAGTGAGGAAGGGATCCTGGTGCCGAGACCTGACTTTAGCATCCCGGTTGGGTGCTCAGCTCGTGGTAGCTGGACACAGTGCACTGTGTCATGCCTTCTGCCAGGAAGGAGCCCTTGCACTTTAGGAATGCATTTGTGGACTTGCTGAGAAATTTGAGATCTTCAGCCTTCAAGGTCTAAGGAAACAAAATACGCAGGAAAAAACAAAACAAACTAAAACCCCTTCAAGATAGATTTCGTGCTGCAAAATCTACTCATGTCCTTGTGAAAGCAAGCTTGTGAGGAACGTTACTATCAGTGCTGGAAGCTCTCTTGAGTCCTGCTTCTGCATATACGCAGAACTGCCTTCTCCTGAGCAGGTTTCACCTGCTGAAGGCTTGTGGGGCATCTAAATGGCTGCAGGGCTCGCGTTCGTGATGCACTCACCGCCGCTCCCATTTTACGTTCGGTTGCCCAGCCACGCCTGGGGAAACCGCCTGCACGCTGCTGCTGGTCTGGTCTGACAGGCATCAAAGGATACCTTCTTCTTCTGAGCAGAGCACTTCGCGGCCCCATGAGGAACTGTGTTTTGCTTTCCCAAATTAATATGCAAAAGTAAGCAGCATGAATCAGCCACGGGGCACTGCAGCACTCCTGTATCCCTTTTACTCTTACCAGCAGCTTGTATTTTATGCTTGGAGCATCGTTCTTTTCCCCGTTCCTCGCCTCTCAACTGGTCCTCTCTCATCCAGTTCCCATTCTTTTTCTTCCTGTGAGTAATTCTTGTTCTCTTCTCTGTATTCAACAAGTGTTTGAAATGAATGAAGGAGGTGATTAATTATTTAGCATTGTACAAGGGAATTTAACTAGGTGCAGTGGGAAGGAATTAAGCAAGTGAGACGTAAAGGCTGAAGATCAGGAAAATATTTCCTTAAAGTGAAATGTAATAGAGAGCAAGCCTGCCTCTGGGGCAGCACGGGAAGGTTCTCCTCCCATGGGATTTAAGATTGCAAAGAGCAGAAAATGGTCATTAAGAGTAATCCTTCTGGGACAAGGTTAGCTAGCCCAAAAGGCTGTACTTGTCTTTCCCTTCTAGGCACAATAGTGGGACACAGTATGTGAGAAAGCACTGAAACGAGAACACAAAGAGATTTATTCATGCTGCAAACTTAAAATGCAGTGGGCAACTTCCCTTCAGTGCAAGCAACTCCTTATAACCTGTTTGAAGATATTTTTTTATATATCCTTATTACTCAAGTAATTAATTTTCAACAGGAATGTGAGAGGACACTGCATTAGCACAGCAGGTAAATTTGGGACTGAAAAGAAAGCGCATGAGCCCTTAAAATAAGAGTTATTTGTGAAGGCTACATCTAAGATTTCTAATAGTATCTGAGCGTATCAAGGTTTTCTGCCCTCATTTGCTGTGCTGTCTCCTTTTATTACAGAATGTCCTAGCACGAACCTATCTGCCACGCTCTTGAATCCTTTTATCTCTTGTTAACTCTTTTCTTTTTTTCATTGATCACTTCCTTCTCATGCAAAAACTTGGTATGTTTAACCTTCATAATCTTCCTATTTTGCAGTTATGGGTTTGTAATTACAGGCTGTTTGAGGGCTCACCTAGCAATAAATCAAGTTGCGTTAATTGAACAAAAATTTGTTTCAAAACCTTCTCACTGAAGTGATCATTTTGCCTTTTTGGGGAAATTATATAGCTCAGAAATAGCACACAAACTTGTTGCTTATGTGCAGTCTCAGGGTTATTTCGGCAACTCACAAAGCCCATTCTGGCTGCAGACAAAGTGGTACCTTCAGTCAAGATGGGCAACCCAAGGAAACTCTAAGTGGCCAAATGTTGGATTGGGTGAAGCCCATCGTTAGTGGACAATTTTGTCACACACAACAGTGTGACATCTTAGTGTTACAGACACCCATTCCAGCCTGTCTGAAGGCATTGCAGCTTAGCTGGTTCACTGAAATGGCTAAAGTTTTGCCGCCTTTTAATAGCTTCATTAGCTTTGTTCAACGCTTAAAGTACGTTTACGGGACACAACGCTGCCTCTGGAGCAATTCCCACTCCAGCGCTGAATTAGTTACCCTGAGCCCTTGAAGCTGCTGGAGCATTGTGTTCTTCTTGACCTAATCAGAAAGGCAAGATCATCTCACGCAGCAAAGTCAACACGCCTGACCTGCCCATGTGCCTTGTGTGTAGCACACATGGTCTGTGGATGGTGGCTCCTACACGCATGGGTCTTATGAGTTCATAGCAACTGAGCCATGTGCTGACACTGGTGCAACCATCAGACATTTGGCCAAGAAGAAGTGCATGTATGGCAACAGCTGGCAATAGGGACTCACAAGTCTTGAGGTTTTGGGTGCCCGATGGTTGTATGAGTTGACGGGAGATACCTGCTAGGACTGAACCTCAATCTACATTGGCTTGCAGAGCAGTACTGGCTAATAATTAATACTTTATAACTTGCTGGTAACACCAAAACAGTTTGTCTTCGTTTTCCATCATGCATGGGACTCCTGGCAATACATGTTCTTCTCTTTTGTCTAATTTACCGTTGTTGAGGTGAGGACTGCCTGGTATCCCCTGACAGAGGCTGTGTCTTCAAACCTTCAATGCTCCAAAGAGCTGACAACGATTTCTGATTCCCACAGACATAGGCTGAGGAAGCAAGAAAAATAATTTTACACCAAATACAGTACAGGATCCTGATGCTTCAGAGCTGTTCACAGGAAAAGCCCCAAGGGGGCGGGGGTGGAAATGCAAAAGTAACACAAGGGGAAGGTTTCTCTTCACTTTTCGTTCCTCCCAGAGGATATTATCTGCGCGTTGATGCCAAACAATGTTGTGCATGTTCTTTACTTTGGCACAATACCTCCTGCCTTGCTTTTTATCTGATCTCCTGGATAAACCAGCTGACTCACCTTCCAGATCCTCAGCTGAAATTTCTCAGTGTACCAGTAAGCAAAACAAAGCTTGTGCATGTCCCAGTGGTTTCAGATTCCTTCCCTCTCATTTAATTAGTTCCTGTAGTAGTTAATGGCCACCAAGCGAGCTCTCTATTTCTCCCTGAGTCTCATCTACAAATGATCTCAGGAGGCACCAGGTAGAACAAGAGGGCTTTGCCACTGGCCCTCAACATTTTATTTATGTTTTTGCTGAATCTTCATTTCCAGGCTAAATGTTGCAGCCAGCTGACATGAGTGCAGGATAACCAAGTCAGTTTTTCCTGCACACTGCCACTTTTTGAGGAACAATTTGGGACTGCTAGGACACATCACCCAAATTAAATTTACCAAATATTGGGTCCAGGTTTCCCATCTCTAACAAGCTCCTTTTTGACCACTGCAATGTGCAGCACAGGATGTTGAATACAGAGCAACTTGTGACCAACCTGGTCTTGAACAAATGGCTGTGGGCTTCAGCAACTACCCCTATGTCCTTGTGTCCCCACAGATGTCTGAACGACATTTTCCTTCACAGAATATCAAGGAATAATGATGGGCAAATCTGTGCATCCCTGCAAAGACTTCTAATTGATGGTTGGTAAGCAACCTTGAGGAGAAACGATTACGTGCTTTGGATTAAAGAGAAGCATCGGTAGGACCTTGGAAAGCTGAGATTTTTGTCCATATAACATTTCAACGAGCAAAGTTGTGCCAGCGGAAAGTAAAAGCGGAAGGTTAGCAGCGGGGGGGGGAAAAAAAAAAAGAAGGAAAAAAAAAAAGCAGCAGCTTTCAATTGCATTAAAAAAAAAAAGAAAAAGATTCTGCGAAAATATTTAAATGTCTTCTTACAGTGAAAAACCTGAAGTGAGCCTTTCCCATCTGTTTTTTTCACATTTCTAAATAAGCGTATGATTATTTTTTAATGTTTTCTCCATAGGGTGTTAAAGTGTTACTAAGTGACGCTGGCTCCCGAGCCTCTATTTTTAAGACCCCACCACGATTGCTTTGCAGGCAAGATGTGCCAAGGCTTGCATTTGACTCTGTAGTGCTCAAAGACTTCAAGTTCTCATTATCACTATGGCAACTATTAATCATTCGGTTTTTGTAACATGATAAATACATGCCCTCAACTAGGAAGCATGTTATAAATCACTGGAGTACCCTCAAAGCTGTTCTGCGTAGCACTAAGTCACCCAAAGGAAAGCACAAGTACAACAACGAGTGTGTGAAAGTGTCGCAGAAAACCTTGTGATTTGGGTCATCAGAAGACCAAGGTAATCAAGTTCTCAGTTAGGTTTTTGTTTCTTTTCTCAAAACAGCAAATACTCGTGCTGTAAGGCATTTATTCTAAAATGTAGAAGCTTAAAAGTCTTGCATGTCTCTGCCATGCACTGGGAGATGGCACGATGACCCACCACATGACCTCCAACGAGCTGGATCCACCATGCAAGGATGAAATTTGAGGTCTTGAAGCCAGAATAGGCGCGTCTGCAAGGACCTCCATTCTCCGAAGCAAAGCTGATAAGATTTTTCTTGGGCACAGAGCTATACTGACATGGCTACACTGTGTAACCTTGGAGGTAACCTGAGGGTATCATCTCCATTGTGCTACACAGCATAAGTACATCCTTTATATGGTTACAACGCAAGAGTCAGCATAAGACAACCTCTGCTCTCCCCTCCCTCCTTTTTCTAGCACCTGTAGACTCTTTCTAGTCACCAGTACCAGTTACAAGAAATGCTTGAGGGCAACATCTGCAAAGAAATTTTAGCAGCCACATTAGCACAAAGCAAGACTCAAAAGTAGCTCTCTTGGCCACACTACTACATCACTGGCCACAGCACAGCCCCCTCATCTCACTTCCCCTCACCAAGAGCAGTTGAGGCAGAACACCTTATACCCAAACTGCCTGAGGTTGGCATCCTGTGGAGCAGATGGGCCAGTGTGCACATTGGTCAGCAGCTTGACTTAGGTTTCCCATGTGATGCCTTATGCTCCTCAAACGTTTGGGAATTTGGGGAGTGAGCCCTGCCCCTCCTTCATATTTCACAAGCTGTTCCTGTTACATCTTTACAGCACAATGCTGAGGGTGAGTTCAGTGTCCCAGACCAAGGAATATGGAGATGTCTGAGGGTGCAAAGCCTAGTAGGAACATGCTGGAGAACTGGTCTGGTCCTATTTCCAGAGCCTACACTGAGTTATCATGGCAGCTACACCTAAGAGCCTTCTTTAAGTGATTTAGCTGACTTCCTCCAGAAGCAGTCCCTGCAGCCAAAGAGCATGCTCGTAGCATGGGACAGGGAGCATAACTGTGTCAGGGCAAGAAGTGCAACTGGCAGCAGGAGATGGCCAACTGCCTTGAAACATCTTAGCCCTCACCCTGACAGGCCACAGTCAAGAGTAAAAGCCAGCACCCCACATCACTTAGTCTTTGGACCTCTTTTGAGACAACTAGTAATTTTTTCCTGAATCAATGTGAATTTTACACAGTGAGAGCAGGCCTAAGGCCATCATTTACACAAGTCACTGGCACTGACAGCTGGCGGCAGCTTCAAAAGGCTCTGCAGTATCAATGGTATTCCAGAGCATCTCCTTTGCTCCATAAGCAGGACAAGGGAATTGATCATTCGCTTTTGTCTGGTTCTTGTGAGACCACATCTAGAGTACTGAGGCCAGTTTGGGGCCACCAAAAGAGTGATCAGTCAATTGGAGTGAGTCCAGTTTGGTGGCAGTCCAAGACGATGAGAGAGCCAGAGCGCGTGATGTATGAGGTGGTACTGAGACAGTCAGTTTGTTCATCCTGGAGAAGAGACAGCTTCAGGGGAACAGGAGAGGGGGTGGGATCTTATAGCTGTCTTCAACAACCTAAAGAAGTTGAAGTCAGATGTTTCTCAGGAACATACAACAAAAGGATAAAAATCTACATGGATAGGATAGGCACAAGAATTTGCTGGAAGAGCAATTCCAATTAGATATAATGAAGGAAAAGTTCACCATGAAAAGAACTATGCACTGAAACAGAGGTCCTGAGAGGAGGTGGGATCCCCATCCTTGGAGACATTCAAAATTCAACTAGGCACAGCCCTGAGCAACCTGATCTAACACTGAAGCTGGCCCAGCCCTGAGAAGCGGGTTGGACTAGGACCTCCCGACATCTCTTCTGGTCAAAATTGTACTATGGTGCTCTGATCTTTTAGTTAGGTAATTCCTACCTAGCTAATCCCCAGCACCACGTCACGGCAAAATACATGCTACTTAATCGACCACTCTTTGATCTTTAGGACTGGAGTCTGTGAGGGGATGACTAGATGAGCCCAGCTCTGGAGAGATCTTGTCTCCAGAGATTTATGACAGCTAACTACATTCCTCGCTCAGCATACATGGCATTTTATTTTCTTTTATCCTGCCCTCCCAAATCCCTGTTCCCAGTGTAGCAATTCTCCTCTGTGTTGTACAGAATCTGAAATAAAGAATTCAAAGATGTGTTAGCACCACCAGGAAAGGCTTTAGAATTAGCTTGTTGCCATCCGTCTTATATTCAGATTAATCGGGGAAATAATCACACACAACGTTCATAAATAGATGGATCCTGTGCTCCTAACAGAGGCTAAACTTGCAAAAAAAATCAAAGGATGGTTTGCGTCTGAGAACAGCAGGCTTAGTGGATGGAGGAGGAAAATCTTCTCATGGTATTTCTATTCAAGTCCAGCCTCAGCATAAGGTGATCACGTTATGTATTTAAAAATGAAAAACTCCCATTTTTCTGAGGGGAGCTTTATCACAAGGATTATCTACAAAGGCTACGCAGAAAGATGTCACAGCAAGGAATAATGTGCCAGACTGGATAGGAGCAGCAGTAAAGGAGCTCCGTGATGCCCGGCACAGTCGAGATACGGAGATAACGGCCTCTTTGTTCCATAAATGTTTTTCCATAACGCTCATTGCTGAACTACCAGAGCACTTTCAAGTCATGCACTAGGCAATATGACTAACATCTGTCATGTTTTTTCCTTTCATCCTGTCCCCAGGGGCAGAAGCTTGTGCAGTCATGGGGAGGGGGAGTTAATTACATCATATACATACATTTGTACGCACACACACGCACCCACGCACACGCACACGTACGTACCGATTAAATCTCTTCCTTGCACACGTTGCTTTATTTTGCTTTTTGTCAATAAGGGGAAGAGCTAGAAGATGTACTTTCCACAACAGTAGGGGGGAAGATTTGCAACACATTTAAAAGCAGAGATGCATTTCTTTGAAGTTCTGAAATTCAAAGGTAGCACACCCAAAATTGCATTCTACAAGTAAAAGACAAACATTATCTTAAAAAACATAAACCAAATCACCCCTCCTCCAAAAGTTCCAGCCCAGAATACTCTTCCCTCTTCTCAAACAAACAACTTTTGGCTGCAAAAAGCAACGTGAGACGTGGCAAGGCAAGAGCTGTAACGGTGTTCTCTTCCAAAGCAAACACTCAATGCTTTCATTACAGTGAAAAATAATAATGGGAGACAGAGTGTACATGGTGTAAACACCTTTAATGCAATTCTAATTTTATTGTTGCTTCAAGATCACAGATTGTTATGGCAACTAAAGAGGGAAGGGGGGGAAACCTGATCGCAGCATTAATTTGATATCAGATTCATTTGTTCCACGTTTGTGCTTCAACACATGCATAATAAACAATCCTAGTTAAAGAAAAATAATAATATTGAAGCTATATTAATGGCACAATGTAGTATCCACTCAACCCTCAAGTCTGGTTAAAAAAATAAAAATAAAAAATAAATCCTTTATGAGTCTATTACAGTTCCAGCTGCAATACAACTCACGTTATAATCAATAACACTTGTAAAGCAGGAAGGCCAATTTTCAGAAATACAGTCTATCAAAGCACTGCAAACTGCTAGACTGACAACTGCAGCAGTAGCCCGATGTCCCAGCTGCAAACCGGGCAGGTGACCCAGCAGCAGCAGATCCCACTCCACTCCCTCAGATGGGATGTGGGCGTTGCACTACCAAATGTGAGGATGAATTCCTCGGTGCTGAGGTGCCACCTCCCAAGGAAGGACAATGCAACCCCTGGGTGCAGTCCTTGCCTGGATGGAGAAGAGGTATCTCCTGTGCTTTGTGAACCTGAGCCGTGACAATTGAGTTAGGATTTTGTTCCTAAACTCAGACTGAGTGTGAGAAAACTCATTGCAGATAGGCAGCTCCCCAGTGTGATTAGAGCACTTACCATGGATGTCACAGAGCCAGCTCAAAACTCTGCTTTGGCCAGTAAAGCCAGGAACTCGAGCACACATATGCTACCTTGGGTCTCCAACCACGAGGTCTTGGTCAGATCTCCATATGTGATGGAAGAAAAGTTTTTTACATTTGCTGCAACTCTCCTGACTGCTCTCAGGCTGTGTGTCAGGCGGGAGAAGAGGATGAACTTCCCAGGGCAGCCTGAGAAGGCCAAAGGAAGACTTCTCTTAATGAGTTTTGGATACCGTGAGTTTTAATCACAGCCACTGGTGAACATTTAAGTACTCAGAGGCCATTTTGTTAACTGACACCCAAATTAGGTGTTTAAGGAGGCAGGGGGTGTCTAAGTACTTTTGATGTTCTGTGGCAGTTTCTTGGTTTGATTGAACAAGTTGTGGAGGAAACCTACCTAGGGCCCTACCTGAGCATGGTCTGTCCAAGAGGATGGAGTTGTTTCCTACAGCCACACGCAACAAGACACAGAGAAGAAACCTTTTGTTTCAGGAAATACTCTCAAGCTGGGAAGATGAGGACTGGGGGCAATAGCAGAGACAATAAGCCCAGACAAATGATATCGTGGTGGCTCAGATCTTCACTCGGGCTCAAATCTAGAACTGGCATGGGTGTTGGACTTTTTTTTCTTCCACATAGATAAGTGCCTCTGTAACCCACCATGTATAAAGCTGGTATAGGTAGGAAGTGGAACATGTACATTTACATGTAAAGACACTCACACCATCTCTATCAACAGGTAAAAATTCCTCCTTTCATCCTTCCTGAGAATAAAAACTAACTGCAAAACCCTAAAATTTTCCACTAACCAGAATACCCATCCTGCACAGATCAATAAGTGTAAAGTGGAAAAAGATTGAAGCTACTTAAATGAGGATTCTTAAGGGAACTATATCCATCTCTGATAAAGGGAAAAAAAATAACCGGCCTCAGAGAAATGGAAGATACAAGCTATTGCCCTCCAAGGAATGTGATGTCTGCAGCTTACCCAAACATAATTCCGGAGGCTTTGGGGCATGAAGTGTGGTTTCACTTTGAAAAGGACCCATTATTAATAGTGTCATGGGTTTCTGGGATTACTGTGTCTCAGAGGTTTATTCTATGTTCATTTGCTCTGTTTACTAGCAAAATGTTTCTCCTCCGGATTCTCATCTTCCAGGGTGTAAATGCAGCTTAAGATTCGAAAGTCAAGATGAGCTCTTCCAGGCTCATCCATCAAGAGTAATAAAGTGTCTCCTGGAGGTTACACATGGGTAAGCAAGAGCAAAATCTGACAGCGGTGGGATTACACCATGTGTCCTACAATTAGAAATTAATGATCAATTCTTTCAGGTGGTGCAGAAGACAGAAAAGTCTCCAGTTCCTGAGTTCTGATAGTACACCAGGGCTGATGGCAGTGAAAACTGCATGCTCTTTCCCAGCCAGAAAACATAACTTTTAACACACAGAAAACATCCAGGCTTACACAGGTGAGAACATGCCTTTTCTATGTCCACCATTTTCAGAGTAGAAGTAGGTTTTACTCATACTTCTTTCTTTGAAGAGGTGAAAGCAGTAAGGCAGGATGCAGCCTGAGGGTCAGAAATATGAACACCCTGTCAATGCAAAGGGAATTAAAATCTGAAGAACGGTTTCATACAATTGACTAATAAATGTAGAAACCAGAAATTAATTTGTTCTGTTTCCAGACAATAGCCTCATTCAAATGTGCATCTGTAGCACAGCATTCGGAAGCATCACCCTGTGCCCGGGAGCCAGGTAAAACCATGTTTTAGTCCAGTTGTTCCAAATCTATCCGTATTATTCTTTCAGTGACAAAAGTAAAAGCAATAGGTCTCTTTACAAAGGATTCCCAGAGTCAGCAGTACTTGCATTTACAAATCACAAATGACCAAATTCAGTTCAGCAGCAAGTCTCACATAGCTACCAGCTTCCAGTTCAGTGTTATTTAATTATTGCCAGCATCATTGCTTCTTTTTTTTTTTAAGCTTATTTCTGGCTATTTGTACTTGACAAGGAAAACCAACGTCGTAAACTAACCACATATTGTGTTCACCATCATTGGCACTTGGTGTGTAACATGCAGCAGTAAATTCTTAATTAATCAGAGCTACAGACAGATCTTTTCATCTCCTGTACTGAACTGTCCTCAGTCAGTCCAAAGCATGGAGACAAAGACTTTCAATGTTCTTGGTGATCAGGGATGACTGACCTGCAGCCTTTGAAAAGGCTTCAATCTTTACAGGACAGGCCACCTCCACCAAGCTGACCGCACAAAACCTGTGCTCAGGCTTACACCCTGGCACAAACACAATATTTTAAGTTCTTCTGACCTGCCCGTGTAACCTTCATTAACTGACATGTCATGCAGAGTTTCAGGAATTCGTTTGCATGCTTGAACCAGCCATGATGGGAAGTTGAAACCTGCCAAAACCTCAAACAGGAAACAAGGTGGAAACGATGGGCTTCCTACAGAGGACAGCAAATTAGATAAGACAATGATCCTCTCTGGGACTGCAGGCCAGGAATTGCCTTTATTTTTCATAAATAAACATGCAATCGGTGTTTTGCTCACCCAGGTACTTGGATAATGGCTTTTTTTTTTGTTTTTGTTTTTTTGTGTGCAGACCATCATCCAAGGCTAACAACGACAGGTTATTTGTGTAGAAATGGAAATATTTGTCCTTCATAGTTCATTTCTCATTTGACATTCTTTATCCCTGATTGTTCTGCTTTAAAAGATAGAAGCATCCAGCCATGGAGAAGCAATAATACCCAGCAACAGAGGAAGCTGATGACACAGCACAAATGTTGTACTTTGTTCTTGGTGCCTGGCACTCAGCAACACCACAGGAGCTGAATCCAAAGAGGGTTTTTGCATAAACCCATTTAGAAGATTCTTCAGAATAACAAACACATTTAAACCAGGATCAGTCCAGAAGCAAGGGGTAAGCAACTGGGGAAAAAAATCCCATTGGGATTTTGCAAATATTGTAACTGGATCGTGAATTTTGGCCACATATTCTTGAAGGGAGGCATTAAGCCTCCAGATACAATCCTCAGTCTTCTTTGGGAAAAAGGCCACTCAGATCAGGAGCTCCCATTCTGCCTACAGCCTCCTGTCGTCTGTGGGACAATCTGAAAATGCCTCCTGTAGTAAAAAGGTCAATGTCCTGGTCAGGCAGATAAATACCAGGCATGACATATCCCCTGCCCAGGGACACTGCAGCAATAAAGGATCTCTTTATCTGAGTCATAAAGGGTATAGTTTCCATACTGTTGTTTCCCAGTATCCCGTTGCTGACCTTTTTCCCTACCACCAGTTGCTGTTCTGGCACTAGAAAGCACATGTTGAAGGACAAACAATCCCAAGTAAGGATTCTTAGGCAATTTAGGCAAACTCAGATTTTTCACCCCATCCCTTCTTTTCAATATGGAAGTGAAACTTCTAAAAAGTTTTTCCCAGCCAGAAAACAGAGCGTCAGCAGGGATTTTCAAACTCCCCTCACCATGGCATTTTGTAGTACTGCTGCCCAGAGCTGAAATGTGAATTCAGATGTGATTTTTGGATTTGGTCACTTTTGACAAGAATGCAGCCTTTGATGTTGCCACTTCTTGCTGGTATATCTTGGATGACATTGACTTGAGCTAAGAGAGAGCAATCAAGCAAATACAGTGAGCCAATAGAGCCTGAACCTGCTTTTCTTTTTCATCCATGAGATCTGTCATAAGCAGCATAGAAGAATTATAACTTGCAATTCTGAAGTTAATTTTTGCAGTGGTTTTGAGTTTTTCTTGTTTAAGCTTGTAACATTTAGATTATTTTGTTCTTTCAAGTGCTTTTATGCCTATGATCTCTCAGCAACTTACAGTGATTAATGGAAGCTCCAGTATACTCTCGTATGATAGAGAAGACTCAGGATTTCAGCAGTTTCTTCTTCAAGAAATGAAAATTGCACTCTCTGAGCTACTAGAATAAAGTAACTGCTGATGAACATTGACTTTAATGACTACTGGGGATCTCTCACTCCACTACTAGGATTCAGCCACTTGTAGGATGAGAATGCAACTGCCACCCACCCATCTGCAGCCATGGTGAAAAGCAGTTCAGAGACGGCTGCTTCAGGGTCGCAATGCAACAGAAATGGTAGCAAAATGTTGTTGACATTCAGTGAAAGCAATTTCCCTAACCTGAAAATTATTTTTATGTGAAATTTAAAAAAAAATATATATAAAAAGAAATTTTAAAAGGACTGACCTCTTTCAGTTAGGAACGGTTCAAAGCAAGATGTTTTCACCAAGCTGAAATTGAATATTTAAGGAGTTTATTTATTGGGAAACATTGTCATTTGTTTTTAGATTTGATCCATTTCAGAAAATACTTTTGGACTTGCAGTGTTTTCAGTGCAGTGGAAATGCATGCAGCACAGGCATGAGCCCCAAGACACTCTGCTGATGGATGGGAAGAGATATCCCATGTCCCAAAGAACCTGGAGGCCAAAGAGATGAGTCAGGCAAAGCGTGGAAAGAGATGGCAAAGGCCAACAGCTAACCCAGGCCTCCCAAATCCCACTCTGGTGTGTCTTTTATTGAATCCCACCTTCTGATGGTATTTCCGTGCTTTCACTTGTGAAGGACTCTCAGCAGGTTGAGCTGCACTACCTTGCACGGCCAGACATGAAGGTAGGGCTTTAATTGATGATGTTTCATTCTTTTTTATGATTGTCATTGGCTCAGACTTAGAATGAAAATAAATGAGCAAATGATTTGTAGTTAATGTGTTTGGCATTCGTTACCTCACCCAAAAAGGTAAGTTTCCTGGCAAATACAACCTGTTTTCTTTAAAGACGTAAAAGCCATTATGCAAACCTTGGAGCCAGAGGACTCGTTTCTCCCTCAGCTTCACAGATACAGGCAGCTCCACCGAGTGCATGGCTCTGTGAGCTCTCCTGATTTCATGCTGTTCATGGCCTGAAAAAAACAAAGCCCTGTGGACATGGCTAATGTGGCACAGATTAAAGACATCCTTTGCTAGGCAGCTTTCAGCCAGCATGGCAGAACTCATGCTGCCTGAAAACAGTTGTGCAAAAACCCCTTTAGTGACCCAGGCAATACCCAACCACCCCATGGACTCCTTGCCCAGGGAAAAGACCTCTTATCTGTGGAAAGTGTGCATGGCAGGATCAGTTTTAAATACGCTAAGGTCTCTCTGAATATAATTGAACATCACAGGCTGAGCCCTCCGACCCGTATTTCTAGGATCTCTGAACATCCTATTGTGGGCTCACGAGGAGGCAAAACTTACCCACCCACCAACCCTGAGCCTCTGCATGTTGCACAGGGGAACCCTCTGGAGAAACAGCACATTGCTCTTCAGTGATAAAAAGATCTTCTCCCACCCTTCCTCTAGCTGTTAAGTAGATATGCAAAAAATACCTGCTCTGCACAATCAACAAGTGATGGTTGTTTGCCGGGACATGTCCTCTTCTGTGTGCACAAGACCCTGCGCTGCTCGCAGTAGATGTGGAGTCCCCAGGATAGCTCCCATCCCTGGGAAGGGCTTCTCTGCGCCGTCCGGACCCTCTGCCACATCACCCAGCGATGAAGCTCTCAAGTGCGTGGGCGGTAGACGTGCTAGAAGGCATCAATTTTTATCTTCTGATGAAGTCTCATGTACAAAATCTCCTGCAAAGGGAAACTAGTCAGAGGTAAAAGAGAGTCCTCAACATGAGGCAAAAATAACGTTCCCATCTCCCGTTTCAGCTGAGCCCTGAGCTGAACGGGGTGTGCGTCTATGCTGGGGCACCCAGCCCGGCATGGGAAACACTCCCATGGTGGTGCAACAGCTGTGGCAAGGGACGCAGTTGCCTTGTCCCCAAGGCACGGGGCTGCTGGGCTCTCTGCAAGCCCATGGTGGTGGGCTCAAGCCTGACAAAAACATGACCGACTGTTCAAAGAGCTTTGCCATGATTTGCAGTAGACTTCCCACTGTTGTGAAGATGTCTTCTGTCCTGGAGGAGAGGTGGGCTCAGCTCTCAGGTCAGTGAGACTGGGAGGGGAGGGAAGAGGGGTGCTTAGTTAAAGTCTAATTATGGTTTTAGGTGTTTAAGGCTTTTATACTGAATTGGCTTTCAGCCGCAAAGACTGGCCTTTAGGAGTCTCAGAGGAGAGGCCGTCCTGACTGATGGAGACCAAGAGATGTTGGTTTCTCCTTGTAGCTGTATCAGAGTCAAAATGAAGAGGCAGGACGAACAGCTGGGATGGGTTTCACCTCTACATGCACATGTGATGAAGATAAACCAGCATGTCCCTGCCCCAACCAACCTCCCTGTGCCTGTGGGGAGCCAGGCTGGCCTTCGGTGCCTGCCCACCCATCCTCAACCATACAGGAAATCAGGATGGGGCATGATTTGTTAGTGAAGACATTAAATGTGGTTTCCTGGTGAGAGCATAGTCAGGATTTGGCAATCCACAGCCAAATGGGGCCAGTGAAGTGTCTCAGGAGAATGGCGGTGGACATAGTAGGCACTGAAATAATGAATGTGCCAACAAGAAGGCTGGTGGGTGGGAAGTAATGGAGAAGGTGATCTGAAGAATGGACAACCAACCTGTCAGTCAAAAGACAAGGAACAGCTGGCTGAAATAAATGTGGGAGCAATTAGGCAGCGGAGTCAGCAGGGAAGTTGGTGTGAGACAGCAGCTGACAGGTAGGGCGGGCAGCTGTGGTCCCACCAGGCAGAGGGAGGTATCTCCAGAGCACCAGTCTGTCATTCTCCTGCCCATCCCCTTTCATCAAATAATTGCCTTTTCATCCAGAATCCCCTTTTGCCTTTGCCACTGGCAGCCTCATCATGTATTATCTAACCCCTCCTTCCTTAAAGTCATCCTTCCCATCACTAGTCACTCACACACTCCCCAGTTCATCCTGCATCCAAGTAGTTGTGTCCCATCCCCAGCCGAAGCCAACCCAGTGCTCCTGCAGCCCCACGTGCTCCCATGTTCTTCCCCACCGTGCAACTGCGGCACCACATCACTAAAGAGCTTTCAACGTAAACGTACCTCTGAATAAGGGACATGTTCCCGCAGCTCCCACATGTTCAGGGAGGCTCAGGCTCTGGGAATAAGCAACTGCCTGTGAAGACAGGGTATTTTAGCTGAATGTGTGTTTATTTGGAGTAACCACATCTTTCCACTGGGTGCAGAAAGAGCGAGAGCTGAAGCACAGAGGGAAGACCTGATTTTCTGTTCCTGCCAAGAAACAGAAGAAAAAGCTAAAGGCAGCTCTTGCCCATGTAGCCCAGGACAGGCCTGTGGTGGTCTCCAGAAGGTTGCCTCAGGCTCCTTGAGCTCTCCCTGGGTACCACCAACACAAGTGAGCTTTGTGCGAGTGATGTGCGCATGGGACCTGCATGGTCTTTGCAGCTCATCTTGGATCAGAGGGGAGGCGCGTACAGCACAAGAGCTTCATTATCACCAGCCATTGCAACAGCAAACAGGGAACAGCTAGTAAAAAAATAAAAATATATTAAAAAAAGACCTGTGACATTTGGGATAGCATGTTTCCTGACAGATGAAAAATGTCACCACCAACTCTCTGTACATCCATGACAGATGAGATGGCAACTGCTCTAGGTCACTGCCAACCTTTGCTGAACTCATGCTGGCCCCACAGAAATGATCCCCCCGGCCCTAAATCCTTGCCCGCACACCCTCCCACTTTTCCCACCACAAGCCCATGAGCTTGCAGGGGGACAGATTGCTCCCTGAAAAGAGCAGCAACAGGTACACCAATACTTGGCAATTTTAAGCAGAATCCAGTAAACAGTTTGGAATAAGGAAGGGAAAAAAAAAAAAAAAAAAAAAAAAAGGCAGCAAACAAGCCTCCCCCAAAGCTCACAAGAGTCTAATGTTTCCTTTTCTGAGATTTCCTAATTTTCCATTGTCATACAAATGTTTCAGACTCCAAATAGAAGTAATACCATCGGGATGATAAAAAAAGCTTCCGTGTGAGCTCAAGCTATTTTTGAGCAGGGACTGAACTGGTCTAGTTAGGAAAGCTTGTTTGTTCTTGCTCAGGACAGACCTAGAAAGAACATCATTCAGAATTATTGTTTGATTTGGCCCCGTTACTGAAAACTGAGAATCTTTTTCAGTGTGATTCACAACATTTTATAAGGTTTTTGGATAACAAGAAGGAAAAGATGCGCAAAACTTTTCCTCCTGCCACAGCTGGTTCTTCAGGAGAGTAACCAAGGCAAAAGCAGTGGAGGGAAAGAAAACTTGAAACAAACTAAATTTGTTGCCAAAATAGTTGTTGGTGTTCTTTGTAATGAAAGATGTCGTGGCTGCTTTTCCAAAATGTGTTCTTGAAAATGCTCTGAAAACAGGTTTTCAATCATTAGAAACTACTTTTTTTCTAAGTATCATTTTCAAAATTCAAAAAGATGGAGAAGGAAACCACATGGTTCAGCCATTTCAAGAGGAATACAATTTTTGCCATAAAACTCTGCATTCAGGACATTTAGCTTCTAGCTCCTGGCAGCTCTGTGAGCCACAAGGCACTGCTGGGGACAAGACATTCCCATTTCTCAGCTGCACAAAGATTTAACACCATGAGCCCCTTTTGGTGTTTTGCTCCAGCACTCGGAGAAGGAAAGAGGGAAAAAACAGATATTGGGCAATAATTCACAGGCCCAGCACTGAGAAGGAGCCAGGACATACGGCCAGAGCTGGGAGGATGGAGCCGGTTGTGACACAGCACTGCCATGGACCAACTTAACCTTAATTACACATCTTCAGGGAACGAGCCAGTTACTAAGGTTCTCCCCCAAACTCAAGGAATTGTCCTTTCCTCCCTATTTTTTTCCCCTTTAAGGAAGCTTGAAAAGGGAGAGAAATGTTCTTTGGTACCTTTGGTGCCTCTGCGCAGAAGGCAGCACTGGTGGGGAGAGGGCACAAGATGCTCCGGCTCGTTCCCATGAGGTTTCATCAGGACCTGGGAAGAAACAGCATAGTGTTCCACCTGATGGTTTTCATTGGATAAGGAATATTTTTAATTCTCAGCACCTGAAAATTGCAATTTTTTTTAATCCAAAGGGGTAAAAAACCTCAGCCTTTCTCCTTTGCTTCGGTGAAATTTTGCTGGAAATGAACATAAAAAACCCAGTGAATGTGATGAAAATTTTCTCTGTCACTTTTTGTTATTTAATTGGGGGGCAGGTGGTTGAAAGGGAAGTTTAAAAAATAAACTTACCACCTGCCTTTTCAGCTTGCGGGTGTCAAGCTTACAGAAATATTAACAGCAATGTCACAATCGTAGCCAAATTTAGAGCAAACATCATTTTTCATATGAACTAACCACATTATAAGGCAACTTTTAAAAATGACAGATGATAGCTATTGAAAGTAAATTATAATGAGAGTTCATATGGAAGTGTTAGGAAAACGCATAGGCAAGCATACAACTTAAGCTTGTAAACTGAATGTGTTGAATAGAGACTATAAACTACATATTTTAAGTGAAATGAGTGAACTGTTCCCTAGAAGAGCTAAGCCCTATGAGTTCAATTAGCCATTCACATGCTGAGTTCCTAAATAGATGTCAAATTTCATGTGTATGTGTATGCACATATTATAGATAATTATAAAAATTAACATTTAATTTCATTAAACATTTAATTTCATTAAATAATATAAAATAACATAAATATATCAATGTGTGTATATAAATATATGCATACACACATATCTGTGAATTTATTTGGTTTTTATATATATATATGTGTGAGCATGCAGGCACACACCCCCGATGTATGTATGTTGGTGGAGGCCTGCATCTTGTGCACATATGACTGATCATATTTTGACATAATGGATTTGCAAAATAGAGTGGCAAAGACCTAAAAAAATTGAACCCTGCAGCAAGGACAAATTAGCATATTGTGAGATCCCTGCAGAGGAAATCAAGCATCTATACATTTCAGCCTACAATGTCCTGCAACAAAGAGATCGCTCCAGTTGCCTGTAGCCACATTTTTAAAGATGAGAAACTAATTAGCAACATTATCAGCATATCTTTATCAAAAATTCTTTATCTTTCCCAGGTTGAAGAATGCTGTGCACAGGGAAAACGTTGACTTTAACAACATAATAAGAGGGCCTCAGTGGGTTCTTAGTATAATAATAATAATAATCATAGTAATAATAATAATAACAACAACAAAACCAGTATAGATAAGATAGGTTTCCCTTTTTCTGTAGTGGTTGGTCACAGATTTCACATACCTCTTCCTTTAGAAACAAAAAGAGCTTAATTTAACCCCATCCCAGTTGACTGAAAATATACAGTGCCTACCTTGGAGTGGGGTATAGAGGGAAGTGAGGGCAGAGAGGACCAGCCTTGGTGGAGTGAAGAGAAGAGGTGAGAAAAGGTCCCTGGAGCAAACTCCCCTGAGGGTTGCACGTTGGGGAGAACAAGCTGGTTGAAAGCTGGGGAATGAACCTAGACCCATGCACACAGTACAGATTGGGGGGCAACTAGAAAATCAAACCATTTGTGCAGATGTAACTTCAGAGTGGACAAAAAAAGAAGGTGGCTTCTCCTCTCTTTTCACCATGATGGAGATGGAGCAGACTGCGTGGTCTGGCCATTGACAGCCCTTGCTCTCAGCGAGGGTCATCAGAGACCTTTGAAGTCCAGGGACACCAAGAGTTGCTTTGTTCAAATTTTCACAGCCAACCAGAGATTTCGAAAAGACATGTAACTATTCAGGCCAGAGAAGCACAGGCAGTGTTAACACACTCAGAAGAGCAGCTGGTTTTATGCAGCTTGTGTTTGCTGCTTGGTGTTCTCAACTGCCGTGATTTTACCAGGAAACTCATAGTAAGTGGTGCTTTTCCTAATAGCTGGCATTGCTGGAGTTGTATGCATGTGTTTTATGTACCCGTGAAAGCTTGAGAATTTCAGTCCTGTATGTACCTCTAGCTAAATAGAAGGCAAAAGCAGTTTTGGTTTTCTTTTTAATCTTCATTTTTAAGTCATTGTCGGGATTTACAGGAATGAACAGTGATGCTGGACCTGTTGCCACTGAGCACCCAATGATGGAGGTTACCACTGTGGGTTTTAAGGTTTTATATGAGAAAACCACCCCCAAACTGTGCATACCACGAGCTGCAGAAGTCAATGTATTCACTGCTGAAGGGCCAAATTATCCCTGCTGGGACGTGGTCCACAGCAGTGTAGATGCTCGAACCTGAGGCTCCAACAACTGGACTTGGGAAATGTCACAGAAGCCTGAAGAATAGTAAAAACATGGAAATATCTCCCGAGGGAAGGTGTGTCACTCACTGCTCCTGTCAAGGAAATTGCAGAAAAATTTCAACTGACAAATATACATACCCCAGGAGCAGCCCTTCTCTGGATGACAAACCCATCACACCAGGGAACAGTGATTGCTGTACCCCTTTCAAACAGTGTCCTTGCTGCTCCAGGGCAAAGCCATTTGTAGGAGACAAACAACCCCCAGCCCATGCAAACTGCCACGCTGCCTGTGAAAATACCCTTCCGCAAATCCCCAAATCAGGAATAGCCCCAAGCCCTCCCAGGAAGAGGAACAACATGCTCTTGCCCTTCGCCTCCCACCCAGTTGTCACCAAGAGAGAGGAACCAACTCTCCTCGAGGAGTTTTTCCCATCCAGAGAGCAGAAGGCAGCCAATTCCGTTTACTGAATAGTCCTCTGGACTTGTGTTGTGTCACCTCTGAATTGAGCGAAATGAGCCCAGAGGCAGTGTGCGTTGGCCAAAAGTAATCGTAGTCGCTGCGGTGACTTCATTGCCCACACAAAACCCCTTTCTCACTTTGGAGGCCACCAGTTAAACTGAGCCCTCAAACGGTGCTGCCTGCAGCGTTGCCAGGGACAGTGCAGGGACTTGAGTGAAATACAGATTTCTTCTACCCCTACGGCTTTTCCCTTGTACTGCAGCCCAACGGCTGGCCGAAAGCTGAGTCTGGAAACATGCCTGGTTGCCTGTCAAGGTAGAGGGGCTGCAGGGAGAGCAGGGCTATAAAAATCACTGGAAATCTATGTAGCAGCTCGTTGTACCTAGAAAGTCTTCACTGTGGATTTTATCAAAGCACCCTCCAAGCCCCACACGTTTGGAGCACTTTATTTGAAGGTGGTGGGTCAATGTCAGCGCTTGGCTCTGAGGCACCAGATTTAAGTAACATTGTGCGATTTTGGTTCCTGGGCTCCCATCAGAGCCAGCGGAGCCCACAAAGCAAGTCAGCTCCGCCAAAAGTTGAGCTTGGGGCATAGGGCTAGCAGACTTGACACGGGACCTAAGGAAGACCTCTGCTCTTCTGGATTGACATCTGAGTTTGATCTAACAGATCAAGCCCTGACTGTCTGGTCTGCTGTGCTGCTTTCCAGATTGACTTCACCTCCACTGAAAATAATGGGAACTTAAAGACTTAAGCATACACATGGACACCTAATGTAGGCTGAATCCCACCCTCAGTGCAAGAACATAAAGGACAACTCACCCTTAGTTACCCACCTGCTTTGTATTGCAGATTTCCATTTTACCCATCCCCAAAGATGGGAGAGCCGCCACAGGATGAAGACAGACATCAGCTGGGATGGCCACAGTCCAGCAAACTGACAGGCATCACAGATAGATGGAAAGAGCTCATGGTGATTACCAAACCAGCTCAGTGACTCCTGAACCTGCCCAGAGACCGCAGCCAATGCTGGGGTAGAGCTGTAGACTTGCTCATTGAGGATGTGACTTTTGATGAGACCAAAGGATGCCTCTGTTCTGAAGAATGGGCCCTGTCAGCTGCACAAGTGGTTTGCACGGCAGGTAGGCTTTTTCCTAGTGCATTACAGAGCCTGCGGGATTTACACTTCACTCTTATCCCTCTGGTCACCATAGAGCTCTGGTCTCATGAGCAACTGAGGACCCACCAGTCACCAGCTCAAGGGTTTAAATACAGCCATTTTGCAGATCCTTCCAGTCGGGTGTTTGCCAACAGGGTTATGAAGCATTTGAACAAAAACAGAGATGCTATAACTCTTCCTGGTGAGTCCAAGTTGTGTACTCTGTGTTGTGGTCATCTGTAGATGATGCTTAAGAAACCACCCATGAAAGAGCAGAGGGCCTGAGAGGTGCAATATTGCCGAGCTCAAAGCAGCAGCAGCAAGGACTCTACTGAAACACCACCCAAAATCTTCAGCCTTCCCAGGAAGGCTGGACCAGTTAGAAAGACATAAGACACATTTTTTTAAAACATAGATAAATTTTCAGAGGCCTTGAAAATACAGTGTATTGGGAAAGCTGGAAAGCCCAAAGAATCAAGAACTACCAAGTGACAAGGCAACAGCCTTCTGGCACATGAAGTGCATGCTGCAAAAAGGCAAGGGACAATCTGTTTTCCATGTCTGGGGCATATAGGACAAGAATTAATGGGATTAGAGGGAGATTCAGTTTAGACATGAGAAAAATTTTCCAGTGGTTGGGATAGTACAGAACTGGAATAAATTTTTCTGACAAGGTGGACGCTACATCATTAAAACCAGGTTTTAAACAGATTTTTAAAACAAGTCAAGAAAGAAGCAGCTCTCAAGAGTGCTACTGGCATAGCTGGCACTCTTTCATTCCTTCTGGCACTGTAATTCTGTAAGTCAGTATAAATACCTGTTACAAATTGTACGTGCTCTTTTGAAAGCTCACTTTTAAACATGATGCAGAGAAAAAAACAGAAACTTGTATAAGGGAAGACTGCATAAGGAATACTGGGAGATTTATGGCCCTATAACTTTGAGGGTTTAGAATAATATAGTCTATGATAGGTAACTACAATGTTGCTTTATTTACATGGGTTTATATATTCTAATAGTGACTTACCAGCAGGCTGCCTAGTTCTTTTTGAAGTTGTGAGCTACTAATATTTATTTATCAAAATATTATGTATAAGAATAATGCCTAAGTCTGGAAAAAACTTTCTGCATGTCCCAAGCGGACAAAATTCTGCTCCGAGATTCAGCAAAAAATTTGCAACTGCTTCTGCAGACCCTGCTTCAGCGCATAGCTGGTATGAGTTACGGTGGCCTTGGGAATGTGGGATCCTTCAGCAACCTGCTCACCTGCTCCGATGAAGTTCTTCACCTTGATAAATCTCATTTCTCTTATACATAGATACAGGCACACACATACGCTTAGAGATATTTAAAGCAACCCCAGCAAGTGGAAACAAAGAATGTTATTTGAGATGGGCCTAACAGATTGGATTAAAAAAAAATAAATTCAAACAGCCCTTGCACACCCATATGCCAAGTTTAATCCCCTCGTTAATTAAAAATGGCCGAATTATAACCCCTTTCAAAGATTAGGTTTACAGTGGAAATGCCAGCTGAACAGACCCTTCACTGTAACAGCCCTGCTGGCGCCTTCAGAACACAATCACAGAACGGCAAAACATATTGGCACCTCCTGTATACGCAATTGAAATATTCGCTTGGTGCCGTCTCTTCCTGTTAATTGCTGTGTGGAAAGTGGTCCCTGTACAACCTCTTTATCTATCTGCTTCAGAAGCATTGCCTACCGCCACGCGCACTCGAGGGGCACGGTTGGCCGGGCTGTCAGGTTTGAGCGCCAAGCTTGGCGAAGTCGCCGAGTCCATTCTCCCCTCCCCAAAAGCGGCAGCTGGATGGCCGCTTGGCTCCCGGGCTGGCGCCTTGGCTTGCTCTCCTCTTGGCTGGTGCGGGGCTGTGCAACAGCTTGGACACCTCGCTGGGCAGGATGCTCGCTGCCACCGTCGATGCTGGGCTGGCTCAACAGCCTCCCCTTGCTTTTCAGGAGACGAGCGCTCCCGAGGTCCCCACTTTAACTACTAGCTTTTCTCCTTCAACTACCAGCAGCATAACACTAAAAACCTCAACTGCTTTGAAAAACCAGTTTGCTTTTCCATGCGTTGCATCCTCTCCTGTCCATTTTCTCTGTTTTTCACTTATATCAAAAGCTTTATGAAGCAGGGTTGCTCTTAATTATGACTTTCTTCAATACCTTGTAGGATGGAGCAGCACCCTGGTATCAGCTATGAAAACCCATCAGGCTAAGGGTAAATGCAGGCTGTAAAATGGCTTCTCCCTTTGCAGATGGATTCCCTGTATGAATTCAGGACCAGGGGCCAGATCTCCACTGGAGCCGTGCCAGTCCACACCAGCTGTCAGCACGGCCACAGAAGATCAAGTACTTCTGTTCCACCCCGTCTCATCATCACAATTGTCAGCTCAGGCCCCACCACAGAATATTTATTAGTGATGACAACAGGAAAGAATAGAAATATCAGCTCCTCGGTTGACTTTTGTAAAGTCAGTAGGTAAAAAATTTACACTTTGTCCTCGCAAAGTGATTAAACACATCGGGAAAGATACGGAGAAAAAACTTCAGTGGGGCTTAGAGGCAAGTTTGCTTTTTGTTTCATGAAGGATTGGCAAAGGACTTAGGCTGCATGAAGCCTGACATCTCTCTCAGATTCAGACACAGAATTGGGAAACAGCAATCAGTGAAAGCACTGAAGTATTGGGGTATCTGTGGGTCTGACCATGTAAAAGTTAGACACAGTGAAGGGCTAAGGCTTGCTCTGTACTGACAGTATAAGTCTTCGCATTTACATACCAGCTGTCATCAAGGCTTAACCAAAGTGTTTCCAATCCCTTTTTATTGTGTTTTGTATTGTGCTTGTGTGCTGGAAATCAAGGCACAGAGCCTGCAAGTCAGGGTGAAAAAAAGGACAAAGACGACTGAAATGAGGTGCAAGTGGAATTCAGGTGCTTAAATGTACAGAAAATGATATTTAAAACTCCCTGCTCTGCTGCTGTCTAAACTCAGAGCTATCTAAGCACCCAAAGTGTAATTCTTCATTAACTGAAAATTCCTGCATTTCCACAGTGCCCCAAACCATTCACAGTCCTCACCGATGGGGCCTTCAGACCAAGTCCCCACCAAGCACGGCCCCCTCCATCCTGCAATCAAGCTTTGCCATGCTCCAGCACCCCCCCTTCCTGCCAAACTGGGGACAAGCCCACAGCAACAAGTGAAGGACTCCCTGTGTCCCTGGCTACGGGCTGTGCCTGGTTGGAGGAGCTTCCCAGAGACCTCACATTTGGGACAAAAAGGAGTTAAGGTTGATCCGCATGGTCTGTCCTTGGCCCAGCAACCGCCCAACTGACTTACAGCATCACCTGGAGAGTCGTCGAGTCTGACTCTCATTTGGAGTCCTTAAACCCCATCCAGCAAACGAGGAGTGGAGGCCCTTGGGTTTCCTGCTGGGGAGACACATTTCCAGGCACTCCATGGGGACTCCAGCCCCGAGCACGCTGCGCACAGCTGTAAAAGCACTCTGCGTCGGGGGCTCGTGTCAACTGACTTCCTATCCGGGCTGCTAATAAGAACTCCCTTGACTAGGAAGACACCAGCGCTGAGAACAGGACCATCTCCCGCTGAATTGATTATATTTACTGCAAAACACGGAAGCAAATGAAATCTCTGATTGAGAGAGGAGAAAGCTTTTAATCCCACTCTATGATGCTTGCCAGAGTGACAAGTCTAGAAATACAAATGGAAGAGTAATTGTACAAGACTCATTTATGTCGCTGTTCAGATTTGTTTTTTCAAATGTAAGAAAGAGAAAGAGACAGAAAAGGCCTGGTTTGTTATGTTGGTTTCCACAGCTGTTAGTACAAATTGATTAGAAATCTGAGTTCAAGATGTACCAAAATCATCTCCTCTTAGCTGTGGCACAATCACAGTGTTATGGATTGATACAAGACAAAGGAAAACATAAAAGGAAGAAAATAGGAATCTGGGGCAAAGTCATAGATTCATTGTTATAAGTGCTACAGCTCTTTATGGATGAAGGGGGAAATGTGTATGCTATCTGATCCCAATCATTTTAAAGTTAGGGGAGAAATGTCTAAAAACATCCATTGAATCTTTAAATTCAGTTGGTAAACAAAAGTGACAGAGAGGACCAAACACTGAAGTGCCTGGCAACTTATAGTCACTAAATATTAGGAGAAGATGGTTTTAGGTCAGATGAGCTCAGCACCAACACATTTCTTCAGGGGCCCTTGAGGACACTGTACTTTTTAATTGGACGTGTACTTCCAATTTGAGACCTGAGTATCCATCACATGAAGCATTTTTCAAAAATACAGCATAGACAGGATTCATCTTGCCTAATTCAAAACATCCACGCTGGAGACATCTGTGTCTTACTGAGCCTCCCACCCTTTGTAGCCGTGAAGAGAAACAGGCACTTTTACAGCACGCTCAGCTGACCTATTTTAGATACCGGCTTTAGGGCAAGATGAATCATGCCTTGAATGTGCCAATTTCCCTGTGGTGCCAAAGCAAGACTAGACAACCAGTTTATTTGCTCAGATGAATCCCACGTGGCTGAGGCTGATAGACTTGTGCTATGGTCTGGCTGAATGCGAACTGTCTCTGGTCTCAGGTCTTACATCAGCCTACAGAGAGTCCTGTGAGTTGGATATATTAGCTTGAGTAGCTACATACTAATTCCATGATATAACGCTAGTACCAGAGACATCTTGCATCTGGCCAGCTAAAAAATTAGGTGGAGGAAATCAGCTCTGCATATACCTACCCATCCACATATCTTCAATGCAGTGAAGAGACCATCACCGCTTCGGTGTTGCTGTATTAACAGGAAGGGCCATGGGAAGCAAACGAAACGGCAAATGGAAAAGCGACTTGCCCAAAGTCATACTGGAAGCACGATGAATGTAGGACTAGAAGCCACTTCTTCCAGCCCCCTTCCTGCTCAGTTCAGTATTCATCAGCTGGAAGTCTGATCACTTCTTCTAAACACTTTCGTTATCTTTGGAAGTCTTTCACCCTCTTTGGGAAATCTGGCCCTCCATGTTTTAACAGCAGACCAGCTATGAGATGTCTTCAGGAGCCTCCAGACCTCTTGTTCCTCTTGGAACAACTACAGCACCAGTTTGTGAGCTGCAGTGAGCAAGTGTAGCTGTGGCTTGGTGGGTCCTTAGAGGTGAGTTTGAAAAGCAGCAGCTGTCCCCAGATATCATCAATGCTGCCGTAACAGCAGTGTGCTGGCAATTGCCATGGTCTGCTAATGAATCTGCATGGTTTCTTCCGAGAAACAAATCACCTTAAACTTTTAAGTTGTCCCCAGAGCTCTTATTTTATAAATTCTGAATCAAACAATGGCAAACTCAGCCTAATTCCAACAATGTTGGTATGGATCTGTAGTGAGAAGAATTTCTATTTTCAGTTTTTTGTTTCTTGGTGGATGTATATTAATGCCCCGGATAGCAGTATCAAGAAAATAATTTACATTCTAGTCTTTCCTCCTTTGGTGGAGACTTTTTCTGAAAGGCAGCTTTATAGGTAAAGATTCAGATTGCACAGGGACATTGAATATGGAACAGGAGCTTTCCTTCCAAATTTTGTTTCCAGCAGGGCTTAAGAAAGATAACAAGAGTTTTATATGTCTGATTAAAAAGCCAACACTCCAAACTGTGCATACGTAGGTTTTTGGCATGATTTCTGTTATGGTCATAATCAGCTGCTTGCCCATTCCAGCTGCTAAAGCACAGTAGACAAGACTTGAATTCCAAATATTATTCTCATCACCATGGTATCCTGTGCACAAATCCTCAAAGGTAATTAAAGAAGTTTGAGGCTCTGACTCCAAAGGCCAGGTCCATAAATAATCTGAGCTCTCACAATTAGGTGACATCGTGTTTTGTTTTGAGACTTTCATATTGCAGGGAGTGAATCCAGAAGCTGCCTTGCCTCCAACAGAGAGAGATCAGTGCCCTCCAGAGAGGGAATGGAAAATAGTCCCCCCCAAAAACACACACAGAGCAGAAAGTCATGTTAAGCCAAGCCCGTAGCAGATGCTGCACACAGGGATGCCTCTGCGGTCTCACCTCTCTTGGAGGCTCCTCACCCAGGCTTGCAGGGAAGCGGCTCCATCTCCTCAGGGTCTTTGGACAGAATCCTCCTACTCTCCTGATTGTCAATGTTAAAACCTATATTAAACACAAACACAACCTGCACACAAACAACAGAAGGCAGAGTTTTGGTCACACCCTCCTTCACCTCTCAAATTCCCAGCAAGAGCTTTAACCGCGAGGTGACAAAGCAAAGACCCTTTGCTATGCCACCTGCTTGGCTCAGTATTCCCACGAACATCCCAAATCCCACATTATTTTCTAGACAACAGCTCAAACAAAACCAAGTCCCTCTTCCAGGACATGGCAGAGGAAGATCTGAATCCCTTAAGGATGAGGGATGTGAACCACACTGGTATACACTTCCATGTGCTCAGAAAGGGAGATCCCACTATTTTCTTTGAGCAGTATAATCTTGTCACTGTCCATTAGGTTTGCTCTGAGAACCGCTACCAGACTGGATAACCCAGAGGATTTACCTTTGTCTTTAATCCTCCAACCCACGATAAACAAAAAAACCCAGGACTTCAGACTGTAGTTTCTCATGCTTTTACTCAACATAAAAAAAGCATGATTGGCGAGACTGAACGGCAGCAAACCCGTAGGTGTGTAGGACTCAAGTGATGCAAGGAGGCATATAATCAAAGTAAGAACCTCCAGAATTGGGTGGTGGTTGGAGATAGGTATTATGTGTTGTCATATTATACTGTACTTGCTTCAGTGTCACCTACATGTCACTTTAACTGCTAGGTCCCTTCTGGACACCACCCTTATAGCCTTGCATGCAAGCATGGCTAAAGTCAGGTTCCATTATTTTTCTTTTGGGGGCAGGGAGAGGAGAGCAATTCATAGAGATTTTTAAAAGTGGTTAAAAGAAGAAACAGCAGAAAGTTGTCTTGACATAGGGATGGGAAGTACGGGGGCCTGACCTCGTTTTCAGGTCCTGCAATAGCTCATACAGTAGTGTAGGACCAGTCCCTTGGAAAGTTATCACCTTCTGCATAAGGAGTAAAGGATTGGCTTTGCCTGAGGAGCAAGTGTTTGGTCTAGATCTTCATCCTGCAAAAAATAGCAATGTCTTTTAACATGTAATTTTATGTACTTTTAAAGATGGCACGAGAGGCACAGGATTGGTATTATTCAGTTGCATGTTTACTCCCATTTAGATCCCGCAGGTCCAAGTTTTTCCTTTCTGTCTGTTCCGAGTCTGAGTTGCTGGTGATCCATCTCAGGTGTCTTGTCAGTCCTAAACACAGTCAATTAATCGCCTTCTGAAAGAGGTTTGGTCAAGCTGGCTTCTCAGTCTTGAACAACTTTCTTGACATTACAACCCAAAATTATACCATTTGCCATAAAAGCTATGAAGAAAAAGAGAATAAAACTGTTGGGAAGAAGAGACACGTATTTTTCCCCTCAAGTTCTGTTCCATCCCTTCCATCTTCCATCAGTCTGACAAAAAGCTGTTTCTAAGAGCCTCTTGAAATGAAGAATCTAATATTCAGTCACAAAAAGATTAGCCTTTGACTGTACTTCACTCCATGCTACACTAATACAATCAGCATGGGAAAAGTTATCCAGTAAGAGGTTAGGGAAGGGACGGAAGACCAGGTGGTGCTGGAGACCTAAATTATATTTATTTTCCATGAAGCATGACTTTTATTTGCTTCTAACTTTAGGAAGTAGCAATGCTGGAGATGAAACACACAGCATGAGATGTTCAGCCATGTACTCAAGGGCAGGTGTGCTGCTGAGTCACTGCTTACCGTGCTCCCCTCACACTGAGCTTGGGCCGACCTGTGAAAATGATATGGGAAAACTGGGATTACTTTGGAGAAGTTAATTCATAACTAAAGCAGCCTGCACATACCGTGCCCGAGGTGCCACTGAAGGCACAAGGAACTGCAGGAGACCTGGACAGAGTTTGGGCACTCAAATGTAGAAGTGCAATCCACAAAACGTTTATCACCTGAGGCTCCTGAAGGGCCATAAACACATAATTCTTGCCACTGTAATTATCCAGCTGTCTGGAGTTTTGCTACTGCACTCAGAAATGCTGTCACCTCAGCAGGACTGTGTGGTTTAGCATCTATGTCATGTACATGCCTGTTGGGATCTGCAAATTAGGTCTTTCCGTGCTTAGGTTCCCCGAGCGGTCTCAGCTTTTTCTTAGGTACAAAGCACAGGGGAGGAGGTGTTGCACAGATTTTCTCTTGTGACCTAGAAACTCGGACACCTCTTTCAGAGCAGGAGATAGGACACACCACCTCCCCTCCCAAAACTGCCTCCACACGGGAGGAAATCCAAGCTGAGGAGGGAGAGAACAAAATTGTGCAGCCCACTGATAAAAGCTCTGACCCTGCACAAAGGACTTAGGCTTTTCAGTTTCTTTTACAAGAACCACATCTGCATTTTGCATTATTTTCAGTAAGTCATATACAGATTCTGCACATTTGCTGCCTCAGCAGTAGAAGACATCTGATTTCCTACAACATAAGCTGCCCTCATAGGATAAATACATTATATTTTTGCAACGTGCCCTGTCATATGCTCTCTTGATGTTAGGATAAACCAGAGTTCAAGGCTTTGGAATACAGAACTGATGACGATTATCATTAAATCTCCAAGTAACATTCCCCCCCCCCCCCCCCCC
>VFFE01007854.1:1863624-1963620 GCA_008921705.1 Burhinus oedicnemus
GGGACTTTTTTTAAAAAAAAAAAAAAAAAAAAAAAAAAAAAACACCCCCAAACCCCACACATGCAAAATTTGGACTAAATCTAAGTCATTGGCTTGTATTGGATCGAATGCCCAGCGGTGGCCCTGCCTGGCTCATGCTCCCCACTTCACCTCCTCTTCTAGAGTGAACTGTGCAGCAGAGAGGTGGCTTTGGTTGAATGACAGGCTGCAAGCGGAGTCTGCCACCCAGAAGTGCTAGTTGAGCCCTCCCCTAGGAAAAGAGCTCCCTTGTCCCCTTTTTAAGGGATTTCTGGTTTTATAAAGTACATCAAACCTCCCACGCTGCCCAGATTCGCACACGCTCATTACTGAAGTCCAAACAGAAACCTGCAGCCAAGACAAAGGTGCACATCCCCATCCAAACCCAAGGCATGTTTGAGTCTTCTCAGGGTTGAAGAGCAGCAGACGGAGGGGTTTCCCAGGTGTTTGGTGTGTACTTTTGCAGGACAGGGTGGACAAAACCTGAGCCTGGCAGCTAAAGAAGCCCAAATCCTTCAGCACTCAATTCTCGGGTGCTGACGGGACAGACAGCAAACCTGGCGAGATGAGGTTGGGCTTGAGGTGCCAACAGAAGAGGTCTGGAGCTTCAGTCAGAGAAATTTCTTGTGTTTGATTCTTCCTGGGCACCTAGGCACCGACTCTCTATACTTATTATGTAAATAAATACAGTAGCATCAAAGCCAACGATCTCCTGGGGTTTGTCTCCTGAGTCAGCTTTGCAAAACTACATTCATGCCAATCGTTCCAATGAAAACCAACGGCAACACACTTTGCCGCACGCCTCAGAAACAAAGCGTGATGCCTGTGTGAAACCTCCTGCTTTTCACAGGGCTGGTAGGGTCCCAGCATGCCCTCTCCGGAGGCTGGCCAGCTCAAAGGAATGAGGCATGGCAGAAATTAAGCAGAGTTCAAAATTACTGTACAACTGTATGCATATACTCCAGCGCGTAAGGAGGATGAGATGAAATGTGCTGGGTTTTTTTTCCATGTTTAGGTTTGTCTCTTGTATTTTTGGAGCTTGCTTTTTCTTCTCGAAGAGATTTTTAAAAGGTTGCCATCAGAGGCAGTAGCATGTAGGCGTGTATGCACAGAGAGATAAGGTAGCATAGACCATGGGGAGACAGCAGGATGGGATGTCCTACCTAAAGACATCTGCCTGCAAAAAGGGAGAGGTTGCCTGTTAGAAACGAGTGGGAAGTGAAGAGTGTGTGTTTGTGTGTATGGAGGTAGGAGCAGGTGCTGGACATCCACAGATGCCAAGAAGGGCTGTGGGCCAAGGTCAGGCGGGAGGAAGGAGAGGCTACTGGGGAGGTGAGCTGTTGAAACCTCTGGTCCCCAGCTTTGCTTCTGCAAAAATGTAAGCCAGGTCAAGGTGGTCAGGACATGCATGCAGATGACACTCAAATGAAGAATTTCTCCTCTTTCCAGAATTTTAGAGTCAATTAAACCATGGATTAAGACAACCAATTTAGGCATGCCTTTCATTGCACTTTAGCCTGTTCCATAATCACTGCAAGACAGAATTTGGCTTTAAACCCATCATTTTTCATCCCAGGGACAAAGCCTGTTTTCACCCAGTGTGCCAAGACTTTCTATGAGATTAAAATTATGTCTCTTGCAAGACTGTCAAGATCCTGCCTTCAAGGGTCTCTTTCTAATTGTTTTCAGAGGCTGCCAGCCTTGCAGGGCGTAGTGCTAACTTCAAAAGATGTGGGGTGGAAAAGACTTTTAAAAATGATTTTTAAAATCAGAGGAAGAGAGGAGGCTATTTAATTCCATACAGAAAATCACTTCTTCCTGCCAAGCAGCAGTGGGAGCACAGGCCTTGGAGTTCACGGTTCAAGAGTGCAATCATTTGACATGCAGTCATTGCCAGGAGGGAAAAGGAGGGGAGACCAACCTGGGCAGAGACTCTGCGACTCTGACCTTCCAAGAGAAAATCCCAATTTGCAGAGCTATCCTTCAAGGATCTGGCTCCACAGACATTCACTGCATTCACCTTCACCTGAGCAGTCAGAAAATAATGATAACAAAGGTATCGAGGTTGGAAAGTTTGGACTTCGGCTTATAATGTTGAGGAAAGAAAAAAGGGGGCTATTCCCCACCAACAACCACCCAAAAAGCCCACATCATGAATGGCACTTGGATTTTGGAAGAAGCTTTAAAACTTTCATTTTTCAGTCTCAATATTTAATTAGAACACTTAAAAATGCAGAGGAGCAAAATGACAACAACAACAGAACACAAACACACCCCTCCCTGGGATTAGTCTGATGCCTGGCATTGAAAAAGCCACCAAGTGTCAGACCATACTGCGGTAATTCATGTTCGTGACATTACGCTGATTGGCTTTTAATGCACTTACCAATAAATTACCGCTAGTCAAACAAAGCGCTCTGAGGAGAAAGACAGAGAGAAAGGAACATTCAAGGTTCTTGATTATTTATCAGTTGGCTGAAACACTCAGAGACCAAAGAGAGAGTTATATATCCTACCCAGTGAATCACCTCATGGCAAATGATTTTACATTCCCATAAAGTGAAGTTCCCACTAAGGGCTGGAGGGAAAGGATGTGCAAACAGCCCGACTTAGCCAAGGTAGCATTAAGATAGCATTAAGAGGCCAAAAGTTGTTGAAGCCAACAATAAACTGTTGATTTCAGCCAAGCCCCATGCAACACGGAGAGGTTCCAGCAATGCAGGCAGCGAACTCTGCCAGAAGAACCCCCGAAGCCCACCAAGGATGCTCCGTTAGAGGGAAGCTATCAGGCTAAATGCATTTCCAGTTTCAGTGCTACCATCTTTAATTAAAATTAAGGATATTCAAACCACCTAATTTATTCTTCCCTCCTTGCCCTGTACTTTTTTCAGGATGTTTTATGCAGCCACCTAAGCAGCTTAAAGACTTTGCCTTTCATGAGCTCACGTTTTGGCTCTCCTACGCTGTACAAATGTTACGCCATGAAAATGCCATGCTGGAGAACCGCTGAACAGAACTCTGTCTCGGATGACATTTTAAACCGTTCAGGAAACAGATTCCAACCAGATTTTTCCAGTAGTCTTTTAAATAAAATAAAATATGTTTCTGCCACTAATTGCTTGTGTTCATCCATTAGTGGATAATAACTCCAAAGTGTAATGATTAACTTGTAAGTGCGGTGTGATGGGAAGCACCAGGTTGGTAGCAGAGACAGCAAGAGGAGACAAAGTACTCAATATTTCTAAGAAACCGATCTGAAAGGCTTGTAAACTGTTACAATACTTTTTTTTTTTCCTCCATCATACTTACATTTGCTTTGCATTACAAATTCCCTGCTAAAGAGCACTGTAGACTTGGTGCAGGGTTTTTACGAAGCCATTCTTAAAAACATTTCATACAAGGTGAACAAGGAAACCAACAAAAACCGTAAGGCCTGCACGTCATAGCACCCTTCTTGTTGATGCAGTCTCTCAGACTGGATTTGGTCTGTTCTTGGAGACAACGCATGCAATAATTTCTGCATGAGCCATGGGAGATAAGGACCCCTGCGGTTCTGAATTGCCACCGTGCTGGACTGCACATGAGTGATAATTTCACACTAGCATTTTGGGATAGAAAATTACTGCGTATTTTACTCTCTTGTAACCTTATCTTAAACTGTCTTTCGTATGATAATTTGAAATATTTTCCCTAGACCTGCTACTTTTAATAAGAGTTAGACAAAGCTTGAATCATCCTGTAAGTTTGGTAAATGTTTTGCTACTGATGCATTTTTAAATAAACATAATATTTGAAGATCCCAGTGCACAGCGTTAAAGCAGGACATGCTGTTGTAATTCTTCCCATTTCTACCCAAATATCTCATTACATCTGTGATGTTGCTGCATCACCTAATGTTAGCATGTGCAATTTATAGGCAAGAAATGGAGAGAAAAAGAACGTGCTGAAATAACTTGCCTACAGCAATATGCAGAGAGCCGATGCCAGGGCTGGGAATTAGAGCTCAATTGATTCCTGGTGTCCAGCCCCTTGCATAATTCACCAGGTCACAGTGGCAAGGTTTAAATATAGGACTAATTGAATGTTCATATAGGATCTGCTGCTCTCTCGGTCCAGCTTGGAGAAGGAGAAGGGTACAGAGAAGAAACTGAGGTCCCTGGAGGAAAATCCAGGGGAAAAATATCTAGGCATATAGCTGGAAGAGAAAGCTGCTCTGTCCCCCTCCTGTTAATTCAATGGTAGGTTAATTCTGGATGACAATTTAAATGTCAAACACAGTCAAATCTATTTCACCAGGGAAAAAAAGTCCCCAGTGACGCAGGCGAGAACAGAAAGCACCTGGGTCTGTGGTGGGTTGTTGTAAGGGACCGTGCTGAGCTCCCCGAGAGCTGCAAAACTGCCTTCAACAGCGGGGACATCTCCAGAGGGATGCAACCACACACCTAGGGGTGACACGGCAGACATCCTTGAGTTACCATAACTATAAGGAAGAACACATGAGATGATAACAAACACAAACATTAGGGTGAATGTCTCCAAAAGAAAATACTCCCAAAGTTCTGAAAAACCAAACCAAGCGGGTCAGGGGAATTACAGCTCCCCCATTTCATGGGCTGTCCATCGCGTCCAGCCCAAGATTCCTCCTTCTACGTATTGGGCAGGTGTTTCTAGTCCTACCTGCTTTTGCTTCCATCTAGCTCCTGAAGGGAGTGGCAGTGCTGTTACACTTGCCGAGAAGATGCTTTCCCTGAGCCGCGGGCATTACGAGCGGCTTGTGGTACACAACACAGCTCCGCTGAGCCGCTTCGGGTTTGCTGCACACGTTAGCAGACGTACTACAAATATTCCTGTCTCTCCCTGCCAGAAAGCCAGAACCAGCCTTAGACTCCTGGGGATCTCCGTCATTCTGCCAGCACAGGAGAGGACTCGCATTGCTAACGACCCTACCCGTGCGGCTTGTCCCTGGGGATGGATCCCGAAGCTACTGCCCAGGTATCTTCCCTTACCTTGGCAGTATTAAAGCATGTTCTTCCCAGGACTTTCTCCTGCAAGACAGCACATGCCAGCAGCTAGGAGTAGTATGAAGCATTTAATGCTTCATAATCTCCAAAACAAGCAATTTTTCCTCAACTACATTGTATTCTTCAACATCTGAGTACTTTATACAAGACATCTGGCGTCCCTGGGATGCCTGGAAAATGTTCTTACAGGTACATTTCCCACCATAAGACCTACAGCAACACCTGCTTTTCCTCCCATGCCATAAATGCCACACAGTCTCCATCTGCTTCCCTCTTCAGGACCTCTGGGCTCTGGGCTATCCACCAGGTACTTCCAAAGGAGCGAAACGGTGAAAAGGTGACACGTAAGGAGGTGAAGTGAATACAACAGTCTGTTCTCCAAAGGTGGTTGCTATCAGTTCCTGATGGTTTCATTTCCCAGTAGCTAAATTATCACCCAGTCTTCCTAAAAGAGCATCTAGAGATTTCTCAAAAAAAAAAAAAAAAAAAACCAACCCAAAAAAACAACCCTTTTTTTGGGCTGCCCCATGGAAATACTCACCTTTCAGACTTCATTCAGGAGCGGGAGCAAACCACAGTTGTTCCCATCAGCAAAGGTGAAGGCTGCTCAGCTGCAGGTCTGCAAACCCTATTCCATATTTTGTAATCCCCATTTAGAAGGCTTTATTAAACTCAATAATATTTAAGGTTAGGGGTAAACATTAAAATCCTCTGAGTTCCCTGCTCCTTCCCCATCAAAAAACAATCTCCCCCAGTAACTCGCACCAAAAGAAAATAAAAAGTCAATTTAAAGAAAAAAAAAAAAAAAAAAAAGGAGTTTTTAGTGTTTGCTCTTGTGGCCAAAGAATATTTTTTTTTTTTTTTTTTTAAACTCATCCAGCCAAATATATCCAACAAAATTATTTCAAGAAAATTTCTGGCACAAAATTTTGTCATTGTTTTTAAAAATCACAAACAGTTGCTGATCACAGAATCACAGAAGGGTTTAGGTTGGAAGGGACCTTAAAGATCCTCTAGTTCCAACCCCCCTGCCATGGGCAGGGACACCTCCCACTAGACCAGGTTGCTCAAAGCCCCATCCAACCTGGCCTTGAACACCTCCAGGGATGGGGCAGCCACAGCTTCTCTGGGCAACCTGTGCCAGTGTCTCACCACCCTCAGAGTAAAGAATTTCATCCTAATACCTAACATATCACCCAATGCTAGCAGGAGAGATGGGTGATCTGAAAGAAAGGGAACTCTTTGTGTCCTTATTGTATGTCACCACCTGGGGTGTCTTCCCTCTTCTCAGCCAGGCTGTACTGATCCCCGTGCTGGCAATAGGGCTGGAAACTCTGGACACGCTGGTGGGGACATCCAGTTCTTCCAGATCCCTCACGCCCAGCTGCTTTCTGAAGGTGGGATCTGTTTATGGAAACGTAAATCCCTTGGCTGGCTCTGAAATGACTTAAAGTGGTTAAGCAGCTACTGACCAAAGTCATTACAAATCTTGCTCATCTTCACAGGGTCATTTGGAGATGAGCAGATACAACTCGCCTTTGGGCTGTCACCAAAGCAATATTAATAATTATGAAAAATAACTTCTGCTTTGCACAACATAGCAAATCTACAGTGCCATGTCTGGAATTAGCCTTTCCTCGGTGACAAATTTTAAACAACAAACATTCATAACACAAGTCTATGAAAGAGTGACTGTAAGAGATAATAAATCCTTCGGCAATATGAGGAGGATAGGAAAAGCTTCCCGGAACAAATACCGTTAACTCTGTCTGTGCATTAAAATGGCAAGCTGAGACAGTTCTGGTTAGCAAACACAATGAAACCTTTGACAGAAAGGGTTTTAGAGAGAGGAAAAATCCCAAAATATAATGCAGGGTTTTTTTGTGACAACGTGGAAAGGTCAAACACTCACAACCCACTCGGTGGAAACGCTGAGAGGACTGTTCCCAGAACCAGCCAAAGAAGAAAGAACAAGTGCCTACATCCAAGCACGGGATGGGAACTGCGTACGGGCAACCGCGGCAGCGAGAAGTGGTGAATAAGTGCTTTTAGCCGTGCTCACCTAGAGGAATGAATGCTGGAGAGGGTCTAGAGACACAGCTGGACAATGCACCGATGGCTGTAGTTTGCATTGAAACATTGATTAGGGTTAAAGGTCCTCACACACGTCATCACCCCTAGGACAGAAACACAGAGCGCTTTCACGCGCGGTTGCTTCAAAAACACCATTGTCCACAAGTGGTTTCACAGCTCTGGAGGAGGATGTAAATAGGCCCAGCAATTATTATGCAAATGTTTCAGATAAATGCTAGCTGAGCCATACATCCACCCACTGTTTTAAAAATATTTACACCCGTAATAGGTAAAGAAATAGATTTTTTTTTTTCTTCCCCCTCTAATATCTCATATATAAGGCTTCCTAGCCAGGAAGTCTTCCTCTACCAGCCAGAAGTCATCTTCTACGCAGGTTCACAATCCTGGGTAGGTAGGAATTTTTTTTAATACTGTTTGCCTCTCAAAATCATTATCAAGTTTTAACTCAGCTCCTCACGGGCAAGTGTCCACCTATGGCTTGGTCCTCCGAGACATTCAGAGTCAGACTCCTAGGTGTTTGAATACTCAAGCAGTAGAAGACTGAAATCTGTAACACACAGTCAAATGTCATGAGACAACAGGGTGAAATATTCTTTAAAAATTGGTCTATAATGTAGAAAAAGGAAGGCTAATATACCACAAGCAAGCATTGCTGGACACAGCCTGTGGCTACCTAACAAAATTTAGAGTTTCTGGAAGGGGGGGGGAAATAGTTTCATGGCATGTGAAATTAAGGGACAGTTTGATTAGATTCAATTCCTAGGACTAAATAATTTCTAGGACTAAATCATTTATCAAGAAATTAGCACTGGCCTCAGTGCTGGGAATTGTGACTTAGCGCCTACACTTTGTGTAGCCAGATACACAGTCAACACAAGAGTATTAGGAATTTTTAAAGGGCAAATTTTTAAAAGCATAGGGGAATTGTTGGCATACCTAACTGGGAACATTACATTTAGAGTGGGAGATACATAAACAGTAAATTGTTCAAGGACTTCCACCCGACATCAAAAAAAAAAAAACCAAAAATAACCAACCCAGCAGACATGTAAAAAGTTATGTTCTGCAAAAACCCCGTCTAGTTAAAAGGAACAAATACTTCAATAAAGAAAAATGATAAAAAGCAGAGCAGGAAGTGGCAAAGAGTTTCAATCAGGTTGAAAACATAGACAAGTAATAATAGAGACTACAGGATTCAGTGAAAACTTTATAAACTTCAAGAATAAGCATAATAAAGAAGGCAACTTGAAACAAAGAAACCCCAAGTGTCAGGTACAGCGTTATTGTTAGATGTTAACGTTAACATTGTAAACACTGATATAAAAAGGCAACTTTATGTAATTGCATTAGTGGGAGATGGGAATTGGTGGGGCTTTTTCCAGCAGATTCCCCCAGGGACTAATTCTTGGCTCAATATTATTTAATACTTTATCAATGTTCTAGATGTTCATATAAAAATCTCTGTAGATCACAAATAGATAGGACGGTAACAAATGATCAGAAGTCAGTTTTACAAAATAAACTGGTTTTGGGATTGGTTTATTGGTTTTATTTTTTGAAGGATCACAATACAAGCAAATCGATTCAAACATAACCAAATGCGAGGAAACACTTCTGGGAGCCAGGAAGGGTGACTTTGGGATTTTATCAACTAAGAATTAGAAGACAAAGCATTATGAATTCTCTTCTGTCATAGGGGTCTCAGTTCAACTGATGTTTGCTTGGGGAATAAGAGTTTAGTTTCATGAGTACTTCATATTAACACACTTATTGAGCCAAAGGATTTGAGTTTGGGATTAAAAATAATAGTAAAAAAACCACACCTGAAGATCTGTGACATGTAGCACAAACTCACCCATCTAACAACCATTAATTACATTTCCAAACAAAGTAGTTTGCAGATATAGGACAGTAAATGTCCAAGGTCAAGGACAAGTCAGGGCTCGTCTACATCGAAAGCAGCCTGGCATCCCGTGCAGAGCTGCTCCCGAGGGGCTCCGCATGGGCACCCCCAAGGCATATTAACAGTTTACTCTCTTCTAAAGCGTTCACACGCCAGTCCGAAAAGCACAGGCATATCCTCAACTTTGCAAACCACAGAACTAAGAACAATAAACTCATTAACTCCACAGCAAGAAGATATCACTTTTCTGTCCTTCTGTTTTAATAATAGTGATAAGCCACCGTATACTTACCTGCACACAGGGAGTGGCTCTTTGGAAGTTAGTGCATTGGTAAATCTGCTCTCTACTCCGGAAATTTATTCTCTTAGACAATATTTAAGCGCTTCAGCTGCAAGTTTTAAGATGAGTCAACTAGAAGCAGAAAACTAGGAGATGTCTAAATTCCCTTGATTTGTTCCCATTTTTACAGCCAAATAATAGATATATTCTTGAAAGTTTTTGTTACCCATAAAAAACCACATCAAATATTGCTGCGAAAAAACTCATAGGCAAGGCAGGTCAATAATTTCTATGTATGCATATACAACGGGCACACACAGCCAGATTCTGCCTGTTTAGCGACGAGTGATGACCTTACTAGGTGACCAAAGTCACAAACACAGATTGTACCTCGTTTGACAACTGTCCATGACTATGTTTAATTATCAAAGAAAAAAAATCCTTTCAGTCTCAGAGGCCAGAGACTTGTTCAGCCTTTGTGTTCAGAGATGTTGCTGAGTGCTTTTTTTATTATTATTATTGTTATTTCTCTGAAAGAAGCCTGAGTGAAGAAGTCTCACTTTCATTGGAGGTCTGAGTCCTCCATCTTCCACAAGCCTTTGTTGGCATGTTCATCCTTGATTTCAATGCTCCTTTGTATCTGAGACCTCTGAACCAAAGCTGTAAAGAACTTTCAGAGATATAATAAGTTTCTTGAAGTTTGTTAGAATTAATACAATTCATTTCCCTTCTGCTACATCTTTGCATTGTACTGCCACTTCAAACACAGAGCCCACTTAGCTTCTTCTGGAAGACTTCAGATGTCAAGGCTATGAGGTTTTTGAGCCTCTTGGAGCAGTAACAATAAAAATCTCATTTCAAATACATGCTTTTAAACAACATCTTTACAGGAAAAAACTCCCATAAAAAATAAAAAAAAAAATGTTTTTCAGGGTGAATTAATAAATGTGTTGCAGAGTGACAGGTTCATCTGGCTTGAAGAGATGAAAATATTTGGTATCATGCGCAGAAACTCAGAGAGAACCAACACTTAGTTCAGTACTTCTGCAGAGACATAAAAGCATCATCCCACATCTGTGTATGAAAAAAAAAAACACAACTCTGAATGAAATTAAAGATTAAAGAAATGTAATTTAAAAGAAAAATGGAAATCAGACCTGGGAAGAGCTGTTTGTACAGTGCCAAGTCTGCTTGAAATGCATTACTAACAGGTACGAAGACCTCCCCAAAGTTTTTAATCTCAGGCACCAAACATGCAAAGACTGATGGGTTTTTCACTTTGCTTATGAAAAATTCTCTCACACGTACATATCCCAGTTGTGCTGAGCTCAGTGGGCTCGTGCACTCTGTATTTAGTCTTGGAGGATTGAACTTCTGCTGTGGAAGGCTTTCCTCTCCAGGACAGAAAGACCTCTCCAGGACAGAAAGACCTCTCCAGGACAGAAAGACCTCTCCAGGACAGAAAGACCTCTCCAGGACAGAAAGACCTCTCCAGCCCCAAGCAAGCACAAGCTAAGAAGTAGGAAAGCTCGGGTAGATATCCAGCAAGAAAAACCGTCCAAATCTGTACCAACCTCTGCTATGTATCTGTGACTGGTGGTTTCTCACTTGGCCTGGTTAAGAAGAGAGTGATCAGGGCGGGCAGGGCACAGTGCAACAGAGGACGATGGCTCCTGGGCTGCCTGTGACCAAGCTTGCACAGAAGAAAGCTTCACGAGTGGAGGGTGGGCTAGCCGCAGAAGAGGCCAAGAGCAAAAGCTTGGCAAGGAGAGACTAGGCAGGGTTGCAGGGAGACTAAAGAACTGCTGAGAGGGGCAGGGAGCAGACATTCCACCGCCACAACTCTGTGGATGAGAGGGGGCTTGCTCAGAGCTTGCAGCAAGCCAAACACGGCTGGGTTGACTTGAGTCCTGCAGGAGAAGACCCGCACAGGAAGAGACTTAATGGGCAAGGGCAGAGAGCGCTTAAATATTTAAGAATGCCCTTTGTCGCCTTGAATTCTAATTAAGATAATTAAGTATTCTAGCTGACATTCTAATAAAGCTTTTTGAATTCAAAAAGCCATTCTCATTTTCTTTTGTAAGCTGGCTGTAGGGAGAGGTCGAGGCATACCCACCTCAAAGCACCACCAGCATCCTCTAGGTCTAATTCAGTTCCTGGCTGGTAGAGAAACAAAGCAGATAATCACCCAAAAACATTACCTCAAGCCGAAAAATAAGTCCAAAAGGTTAGACGAGACTTAACACAAAATGATCGGATAAAAAAAATACTTGAGAAATTCTGTTCAGCAGAACAATGTGGAGTTACAAAGATACCATAGGAATTAGATGTTGCAAAACATGGGATACACCTTACATCTTGTTAGGCTGACAAGCATTTATTATTTTTTCCCAGCAAAGGCAAAAAAGCAAAGAGAGAATTTCTCCCCAAGAGTTCCCATCATTAACACATAGAATTAAAAAAAAAAAAAAGAGCTACAGGTTTTTCTTATAAACAGCACTAGAAAAGAAGTGTCAGACAGAAGATGCAGGCTGGGAAGATTTTATAAAGTGTCTCAGCTATGGGATAAGGGTAAAACTGAGCATCTGTTAAATGCCAAGCATATAAAGACAGGATTCTTCCTTGCCTTCATAAGCAATTTGGACCTTGATGCCTCAAATTCTATGAAGAATAGCAGGTGCTAAGTCACTTGAAAAGTTGGACACAAGCTCTTTGACCTGCTTCAGTCATTTAAAATAATTAGACCCAACTCCCTCACAGGAGTACCGTCACGGAGAGTGCTCTTTCAGCGCTGCATAAATGTTGAGTGTTTGCTTTATGGCTGGAAACAATTCCAACCCCACGACAATTGACTGCTACTGTATTGCTTAAAGCGAAAGAGAAAAGAATTGCAAGACAGAAATTCAGCCAGATCACCTTCCTTATTCTGAATATAAAACCCTTAAAAATTACTTCTAGACACCCAATGACTTCCACAACGCGTGGCTTAGGCTTGTAGAGGGAAAGACAGTCTTCGGTTTACCTCTGGAGGCATCTACTGAAGTGGCCAACTTGTCAACTAAGATTTTGCTGAACCCACTCCAGCAAACGGTGCACACAATGATGGCTCCTTCTGTGCGTGGTACTCAGAGGACGGCATACCAAAGGTAACTTAAAAAATAAGCAAGTTCAGTTTAACTACCTTGTTCGTAGCTGACACTTCTTTTTCAAAGGTATAGCAAACTCTCCATCTTCGGATGGGTACTTAAGTAATTTTCCTTTATTAATCCAATCTGATGATAATTAGAAGTCGTGGGAGTTTGGCTTCCCTCCTACAAGCCCCATTAGTCCAGCTGGAAAGGAGATTTGAGATCTCAGCTTAGGGTCATTCTAAATATCAGAACATGATTCACTTCTAAAAGGGGAGGTAGACAAGGGAGTCTATCCTTACAGTTAATAATAAAGTAATTATCAGGGTTGCATGAAATGTTATTCTGGAACCTGAAGGCCTCTGTAAGAAACCACTTAAATCAACAGGGAAAACCACCACCTGACCAGCCCTATTGAGTATAACAAGAGGGTTACAATAAAAGTGATCTGCTTATGTGCCCAAAATCACAAGTTCTGAAAGCATTTCAAAGCCTTTCAGACATAACATTTACAATGATAAATGTGTGCACAGCGTGACACCCCACCCATTCACTGAAATCATGCTTTTTTATAATGGCATTTAAAGAGCAAAACTATTTTCTTCCTTGCCTGAAGTTTTGCCATGAGAACTTTTCTCCGCGGGGAGCAGATAGAGCTGCACAACTTCCAGCAGGTCGAGTCTGCAGATGTTTTAAGCCAAGGAGAATTTATGATCTGCCTCTCTCCGTTAGCGTTTGGCATAATTTGGACAGAGCAGGGAGGGACTGGGAGATGTGAAAACTGAATAAGTCCTTGAGTTTTGTCACAAAACAAATAAACAAACAAGCCCTCCCTCCCCGCAACCAGCACCCAGGAGGAGCCATGAATACTTAGAGGAGAAAAGGGGCTTATTTCTTTCACTGTGAGACTAGGCGTGCTCAACAGAAATTGAGCACATCAGTAAAACAACTGCTGCAGGCAGGACGTATGCTGCCAACCTAGCTGCACAACACCTCAGGTTAATGCTACATTTTTTTTACACTTTACATGGCAAAATTACAATTTACAGCATCAAAAAGGTTGAGGTATAACTCTGCACAATGGATGAACTCCAGCAGCTATAAATGACTTTCTATAGCTGTGAGCGTACTAATTCTATGACTAGGAGAGACTATTCTTTCTTTACCCACTCTATGTGATTAAATATTTACAACAAGCACTGCGCTCAGCCACCCGATAAAGGCTGGCTTGCTCCTTCATGCCGCCAGCATAAAGCTCTCAAACCATGGGCATAACCTCCCACTCAAGCAAAGTATCACTGAGGAAAAATACTCAGCAAGCCACTCACCATCCCAGTCCCTCCAACTAACTAGATAATATGTAATATAAGCACCTATATCGCTTCTCATGACATAGGTAATTTTCATAGGTGCTGCATACTGTAAAGCACAGCACAACCACCGGATGGACCTTTCTAACGTGTTTGTAATTGGCTTTTAGTGCCATTTTGTGTTTTAGAGTCTCCAAATCACGCACTTCATCCTTTTTCAGTGATGTCTCCAAAGCAAAGCGACAGCACTGCAACTTGAGGACAGACTTTGAGACGGATTGGAAAATGCAATGAATTGATACGGAGCAGGTAGCCCGTGACAAGGTGACATGAGAGTAGACAACAGGTCTAGAGTAGCAAACAGGTGGACATCTCTACTGAAACTGAAATAACTGCAAGGGAAATAATCTGACACAGTAAAACCTGAGGAACAGAAGGGGACAGAGCGGTGAAGGGTATCAGGAGTTACAGACACAAAGTTTGAACAAATGAGGGATGTCCAACGGCCAGAGCATTAGTGGATATCAAATAAAGATCTTCTAACACAGTCACTTTTCTTTAGAGAGTGAAAGGTTGATTGGTGAGTTGCCTCTGCGGAAGACTGAGGCCAAGAGGACTGTTTTAAAAACACTGGAAAAAATACAACGATACCCAGTTTGTTCTAGGTTACCTTTATGGAGCATGTGTCTAGTACTTTGAAACCTGTTGACTTGCAGAATGGACCCAACTCCTCCTTTACTGAGGGAATGGGTTCTCCATGATACACTTCAGCCAGGGTATTGCTTGACTTTCAGAGGAAGAAAGCTCAGGGGTTACTAGAAACAGGCTTTATACAGAACTCAAACTCCATTCCCAAACATTAAGGCAGCTAACCATCACCACCTTTGAAAATCCAGCCCTTTTACTTCTAAGCTTTGTGAGTTTTAGTATAAAAACCACACATTACTGCTGGATTCAAGTAGAGTCTTCAGACAAGTAAAGCTTTTCCACTTGCCCGTAATGCAAAAAGCCAGTTTTGATAGTTGGATGCCAACTTGCCTGGAAACGCCATCCAACCTACCTGATGGTAGTACTGGAGATCACTTACCACCTTTGGTGTCACTTTGAGTGACACACAGCCCACCTGTCAACCAAGTTGTCTTTGGGGGAAGAAGTCTTGGAAAAGGTAAGCTTAAAAAGACAACACAGATCAGACAAAATCATCTAACAGAGCTCTTTGTTATCAAAAACAAGAACGAACTGTTTTTTCCTAAGGGTCGATACTGCAAATTTTAGAAGATACTGTTGAACTTGCAAACGCAACCCTCAGAGTGGATGGTTTGAATCAGAAATCAGCTCTAGGTCTTCTAAGCAAGGACAGGAGCACAGGCGTCCTAGTTCAAAGCGCAGGCTTCAATTCTCTGCCTCGTCTCATTCCGAGCAGAAAATCTGACAAAACCAACATATTATCAGGAAACGAGGGGGTATTTACCTAACCAAATCAAGCATGTTGTAGCTACATCTGACCTACTGCCAGTCTGAGCTGGCAGGTTTCTGTGGCATGATACAGCATTTCATAAAAAATGCTTGATTAGCCCTGCGTGTAATACAGCTTTTGTTGCTTGATGCCGAGCAGAAGCAGCCTATGACTTTGGATTGCAGAGACTGCACAAGTGCCTCCACACTACGGCGTCCTTCACCAATCGTGAAATTGAATTGCTTTCTGTCAGAAAAAAAACCTTTGCGGAGAATTTCGGACCAACTATAATATTGAGAACATAAATGATTTTTTTTTTTTTTTAATTTGCACATTGTCTGGAGAGAGGAAAAGCTGAAGAGGCAAACAGTAACCTCCGATATTAACTGCTTCATCATGTTCCCAATGCACAGCAGAAACAGCAGCAAAAAGGCATCACAAAACATCTGAAAAACATGAGTTGGCACATTATCAGAGTATGTAAGGAGACAGAAGAACTGAGCACAGCTCACCTTGACAAGGCTGACAATAAAATCATCAGTAAAATAAACATACTACAAAAACAAAAAGAAAAAAGAAAAGAAAAAAGGAAGAAAGAAAAGCCAGAACAAGGTACATTCACTTTCAAATTATTCAGAACCTGTGGTGTTGGATCTTCTAAAAGCATCAGTGATTCTCTACTAACATATTAACTCCATATGCACAAAGAAAGGCAGCCAGTGCTAGCACAGCGAATCAAATCACTCAGGAGAGGGACCTACACGTTCCCTGTTGCAGCACGAAGTCCTCTTGGCACATAGAAGCCAGAAAACGGTGTCTTTCCCTGGCTCACCAGATTTGGCAGCCACTTAAAGGCTATCCTGAACGAACTGCAATCCTATTTCCAATTTCAGTCGCTGGCCTAGTCATCTCCTCATTGCAACTCTGATGTTAAAAGCATTTGGATGATCTTAATATTCCCCAAAATTAAAAAAAAACAAACAAACACCTACCAAACCTGCAGCAAACTACGCAGCAGCTTTGTGACACCTAAAAAGGAGCCTAAACAATACTTGGTTAAGCAACTGTTAAACTGTAACTATGCTATGTTTACAAAGCTTTGCAAAAATGCAATACTTAAAGGACTACAAAAAAAGATTATATTTTCCTCTCACTGAAGTATTGAAAGCAGAATGTACTCTGCTGGAAATGAAACGGTGGGCGTTTGATGGCATACTTTAAATAGTATTCCTCTTTGTGCATGCCGTGTAATGCCACCCAAGGGGGAGATTAAAAAAAAAGTCTGTGATTTGCAAGTCCATTTCAAAGTTATGTTGAGGATGATGTGAAATTCAGGATAGGATTCTTGAGAGAAATCTCCCTGGAAAATGCGTACATACCTCAGGGAAGCTTTGGATTTGCTTCCCCACACTTGGAAGGCTGTTCTGTCTTTTGACATTTCAATGTTGTTTACTCTTTGCATCTAATTTTGGAATTATTGAGTGGTTTATTATAAAGGTGTATCTGACTAACAATAAGATAGTTCCCTTCTGCAATTTCCAACATTTCTAGAAATCCCTATTACTCTTGAAACTTTTATTGGTAGTGAGGATACAGCAGTTACTTTTACAATATGGGATTAATCCTGTTGTCAGGTGTTATGAAGGTAACAGACATTTATGTGTGTGAAGGACTTTCCTTCATGGCCCCGGGAAAAACTGATCAGACCACTGTGGGCAATCCTTTCCTCAGACAACTGCAAACAATATCATGCTTTAAGGCTTTAGGTAGTCATCAGCAGGGATTAGGAGGGAATACTCTCCTTAATAGACTTCTGGCTAAATGGGTTTTCTCTTACTTCTGTGTTGCATTCCCTGAAGCGTTACAGACAGGCCACAGCTGGATCTGAGAGGAGGAAAAGGGTAAGATCATTTTCCTTAGGTCGGATTCTCTTCTTTAGATGCCCAAGTGAACGGATGCTTAAATTCAAACTCATCACCGAATGTGATGTCAAAAGAATCTTCCCTGGGTAACACGAGGAAGGAGCAGGGATGCCTTCTGTAGTGCATAACATGGCTTGATTAGAGAGATAAGCAATTTGATCATGTAATTGCATCCCACTCATCAAAAAGGTTAGGAGTGCCACTGATACTGTGATCCTTCCTGTCTTTTTTCCATGGCCACAACAATTTGTACTGCAGAAGACTGAAATGCTTCAGTCCAACACTGAAGTCTTTAGATTTAATCTAGCATGGCACCAGGTTGAAAGGAAAAGCAACTATAGAAGACCACAGCGTACAACTAGAGTGATTTGCTTTTCCTCTTAAATTCTAATTAGTTTAATTTCACCTAACTTTTGCCATACAGAAGTTAAACATCTATCCTTACTTAGTCTTCTCTGTGTTCTGTGTCAGTGGAGAGAGCGTGACATTAATCACCCTCCAAAACCCTACCTTGAACTTGTCTCACCACAAGGAGAGCCAAGACAACTAACCTGGATAAAACCCGTACAGTTCATACAGCTCAAGGCAGGCAAATTTTGGAAAGCTATGAAACCATGGGAAAAAAAGACCTCAAGTATTTTATGTTGATACTTACTGCTTGACTGTTTTCAGATCAAAGAAAACAGTGACAGAAAAGCTCTTACGAGGGTATCTAATCCATTACGCTGAGATGATTCCCTCTACCAGCAAGGCACTGGCACAGCTGTGTCTCACTTTACTCTGCATCGAGGGGTTTTTTTATTACTGGCATGAGGGACAGATTTGAATCTGGCAGTACCTTTAGTTTGGTTTCTCCAGTTAAATGAAGATAAAAGTGTACTTTGCACTACAAACAGATGACACAAGGCTTTTTTTTTTTTTTTTTTTTTTTTAAAACAAACCCAAACTCCATACCATCCTCTAAACACGAGACAGACAGAGCAGCCACAGTCAGACTATTATTTTGCACTTCGATCAATGCAACTTTGCAAGTCCCTCATGCCAGTAGTTCTCATTTGAATTGGTATTGGGTGAGATTATCAGAACAAACCAGAAAATTATGATCACAGTTTATACTCCTAGCTTTCACAAATGACAGGTTAAGGTTTAGCAGCATAGTAAACTATAATCAATAATCTTGCTGCTTCTATAATAATGCAAAAGCACTATATAGATTGTATGCATATTGCTTAGTCTAAAAATAAACAAGTACAAATTAAATAGGACATACATCAAATATATATACACGCATGATGCACTTACGAAAGGCAAGTATTTGTGTTGTGAAGAGCAAAAAGTCAGTTTTGAGCTAATCAGATAATTAAAAATAATGACAAAACAACATAAGCTTAATTATTATTATTTTAACATGTTAAAAATACAGTCACATCAAAATAGGATACACAGTTATAAAACTGTTGCAGATGACATAAGAAAATAGTGTGTATATATTTTATATATAAAAATCTACAGTATTTACTAATGCTGATACATATTTTGGAGCCTTGCGTTGCTTGCACAAATAAATTGTACAGCTTTGTTATGAATTACAGAACCATCGTTAAACACCAAGATTATTACACTTAGCCACAATATTATATACATACATTTCTAAGCTGCTGTAAGCAATCAGAACTAAGGTAAGCCCAAGTCATATTCATCTTCACAATTTTAGTTTAGAGTTTCAGTGTAGTGCTTTGCTACTGTTACTTCGCTGCAGTTTGCAATTTTTAACATATAAAATTGCCCAGTTCATTAAAAATTACATCAGACACATTATATACACAAAAAAAAGTTTTTGAAATATACTAAGTAAATGTTACTTTCATTTGTAAAAATTGTTTTACTTCTGTACCTTAAAACTTACAGAGCCAACCTGCAGCAATTATAGGCACTAAAGCTCATTCTTTAAACGAAAAAAAAATAAAAAAAATCCATTTCTATGTTTTCAGTTAACAAATCTTACAAAACAAAAGATAACAGGACAACCTTCCAAACCATCCAAAACTGGTATTGATATCAATGTTTGGTACTGAAGTACTAGAAAAACCTCTCTGTTCAGCACTCCAAGGACCTCTTCTGGCAAGATCCTTATCCGCCTCAACCCCCATTGGTTTCAATGGGAGGTCAGTGCCGCCAGCACCTACCACCCGGCACCCAGCAGCTCACAGGACTGTATCCTACATGTGCCACTTAACCTGCCTTTTTTTTTTTCCCCAGCCCCAATTCACAGTCAAAGAAAGGAAAACACGAAGTAGAAAAGGCTGCAAACACTAATTAAAAATACTTACATTATCAGGAGTCTAAGCTTCCTATTAACAGTCAGGATCATTTTAGTGTAGAACACCACACAGTCTCTCAAGCAGCCCGATAGCATGGCAGCACATGTCCAATCACAGACATGAGCCTACCGGCTCTTTGGGGTAAAAAAAGGGCAAAACAAAATGGAATTGACATGACAAAGCTTAGGACAAAGGACACGGCATACTCACACTGCTCAGGGAATGTCAAGCCTCGACCAAATCTCAGACTCCTGCGTGTACTTCACGAGAGTGTGAAAGAGCTGGTCATTCTCTGATACTGGTGAGATTTGGCCCTGCAACCAGTTTGACAGCAGAGCATGGCAAAAAGAGAAGAGTGCAGCACCATTTCTGTATCTGGCATTACTCTCACTGTGCTCCAATATTTTGCATATAGGACAACATTCTGAAGGTAGATTTGGGTGAGAAGGTAAAAATTCTCCGCTGTTGATGCACCTAAAAAACTACACACTGCCCTGAATTTTAAGCACCATTTCTTAGCCAGATTAGAGAGACATTTTTGGCTTTCTGCTTTTGCCTGCCTGCTCCTTCTTGCTGAGGAAAATGATAAACAGTAGTCAAAGGAGAGGAAATTAACTCTCACGTAAGATTAAATTAATAATCCCAAAGCATCTCTCCTGCCCAGAACAGATACTGGGATGCTGAGGCAGCTGTATAAAAATGACAGAGATTCCCATTCAAAATGAATGGCTTCTCAAATAAATTACAAAGAAAAACTAATATGAAATAAAAGTACTTCACAAGCTTTGCCCGAAGTTAAATGCATTTACATTTAAACTCTTTAGCTCTTTTCCATATGCATTTGTGTATTATAAGTGCACACTCACACACGCGCGTGCACACACACACATATCTATACAGTGCATTAACAGTGTCAGTCAAAATAAAACTTGTAAATGTGTTACAGGTTTTAGGCAGAAAGATCGTAACACAAGTTATTTAAACGTAAGGAACAATGACAGTATTAACCACATTGTATATATGATCTTATTGCTATGTCTGCGTGCATTGGATCACTTTCAACAGCTTCAATGCAAGTCTAAGAACTCAACTAGCCTTCAATGGAAGTCTGAAACATCTTTGAAATAGTGTCGTCATTTTTGAGACTCATGTGAGCTGTCTGCATTTCACAGACGAACTGATGTGGACTACTACTAACACGGTAATGTTTAACTGCTTTTGGTTCTTGCCATTTTACTACATACAGGTAGAGTCTCAGAGAAGCACGGATTCATGCATAGATAATCCATCATTTCTGTTTCCATAGTGTTGGGCTTGAGCTGACGGGCTTGAATATTGGTATTGTGGTGAACCATGCTCTTCAAAGGTTGGTGAAGTCCTGTATCTTATTGGACTATCCACAGAAACAGCAGGAAGACTATGGTCTTGAAAAGGTGTTGACTGAAAATGCTGATATTTCTGGAAATTATCCAAGTGGCCTTTGTTAACGTCTTGGCTCCAGGGCTGCCTGTAGGGTTCATGTCTGTAAACATACGCAGCATCTGGCCACTTTCTATCTTCTGGTAAATAATCCACTGGAGGGATTATGAATTTGACACTTGTGGGGGACCTTGAGTTGCTGGTATAAGCATCAACAGGGGCTACTTCTATCTGACCAGGGGTTGGTGAAAGAGGATTTTGGCGACTGGCAGGATAGGAATTCATTTGTAGTTTATCTGGAGAATAATCTACCGAAATAAAAGAACCATATGGCCTACCAGAAGGGCTGGTTCGATTCCCATGATAATGTGGAGGTACAGAACTTGTATTGCCTATACTGGAAACATGCTTTGGAGAATTCCCATGGTAAGTAGGTGGATTACTGTAACATGGCAGTGGCTGTTTCATGTTCAGTCCATGAGGTGGTCCATCAGATTGTGATGAGTATTTTGGAGATCTGGGTTGTGAAGTGAAGGCGTAATTATTGGGTATTTTTAATGGAGTTGGTATTTTTTCAGTTTGCTTTCTTGGACTATTAGAATATGTTACATGCCTAGGACTCTGTGGATGAGCTCTCTCAAGCATCTCTTCAACAAGATTCTCATTCTCAACTTCTAGAACATTGTCATACTGAGATGCATTAGACCCTCGCTTACCTTCATCAGCATCCAAAACCCTCATCTTTTGCTTTACATTCAAAGGCTGCGTTTCTCCAGGACTTGGCGGTGGGCCTGAAAGTGAATGGTTTATTTGCCTTCCTTTCACCTCTGCAGTAAGTTTCATTGTCTTTTCAATTATTTTGATATCAGATGGTTTATTCCACTTAGGTACAAATTCTCTTCTTGTATTTGAAGTAGCATTAGAATTTTGATTAGCAGCTGCATTATTATACTGTCTCGAGCTGTCTGTCTCTGTTGGCTGAGGCTTTCTTCTGGTATCTACCTCGTTCTTAGATATACTACTTTGCGTGTCTATTGGTCGAGTCTTCTGCTGTTTTAAGGAAGGTTTCTTTTCCAGTGAATTAATTCTTTTTCGATTATTTGGTGAACTTTCTGGTTCTTCTCCTGGGGGTGGTCTCCTTTCTGTCCTTCTTGTTGTTTGTGTACCTGTGCTGTTCTGTCCATTAAGCATTGGAGTGGAGTTAAGTATAGCAGGCTGAGGTCCTAATGGAATCTGCCCCAATGGCTTCTTTGGAAATTCATCTTCTTTACCTAAAACAGGGACAATAACAACATAAATTCTCCTTCTTTGATCTGTTGGTCATACAAGCAAAAACAGCTACGAACTCTGTTACCTGGGCCTTTCTCTGGGTCACCATTCTGCTAAACACCTCAAAGCTGTCTACCGACACCAAAGATTTTGTTTAGGTTCTCATCTCAACCAGTTACTCTAGTCTTCTTTTCTACAGCTGATGCAATCTTGCCAAGCTTTTGCTCATTCATTACACTGCTGCAAAAAACCATCTTCCTAGATGATATTTTAGTTACAGTACCTACTCTGTATGTACCCCTCCTCACACTGTCCCTGTCACGTTAAGTAAACTACTTTCTCTACTTTAAAAATCCTTTCCAATATCCTTCTCCCAATCTGTTGTATTCCGTTCATTCATCTTTTAATATTCACCTCTAGTAAGCTATACCATCAGCTCCTCACCAGTTTCCTACCAGACATCTTTGAACCATGTTTGAACCTTCTCTCACTTCTTTTTTTGGGTGGAGCTCCTCATTAACATCTCCACAGTTAAGTCCTTGCTCCCCCTCAATCCCTGCCTAGAAATTTCATCCTCAGTATTAAAAACCTAGAAGAATCATATTTTTTTCAGTTCAGATTTTTATCTGTCATAGAACAACTGAAGTAGCTAAGACTGTTACTGGCTACATCAGGATTTCAACTGAGTGTTCAATGAATGAGTTTTGCTGAACGGAAGGACATAATTTACAGAACTACGTTATGAATGGAAAGTTCTCCCAGACTGGAGCTCAACACATCGCAACAGCCAGTGGTAAACATCAGTTATGTGGGGACCCAGAACAATCCACATTGTCACTACAGAAAGAATAAAGAAGTGTTTCATTGCTTGATGATGCTTATAGAATAATTTACATCAAATTTTCCACTGCAGTCTTTCTCCTTAGCAGTCAACGCCCTTCATATTCTCAAAGCCTTTTATCATAGACACTTGCATATAACTTATTTGTGTAACACATTACTTTCCCATTATAAGCAGAAAAGGTCACATACTTCTCATTAAATGTATTGATCTAAATTTAATTTATTTGACGCTCAGTATTTCCCCCAAAATAAAAAAAAAATTTAATGTCAGCATAACCAAACAAATCCTACTCACTTTGTATCTATTTATTAAGAGCTCTGTTGTAAGAAGAAAAAAAGAAATGGCTACCCTTGCTTAAATGTTATGTAAAATAAATTATATAAAATGTCTGTCAGTAAAATAATTTTGTTTAATCCCTGCTTCTTCCTAAAACAAGAACTGTAGAATCATTCTCCATCATCAAAAATCATGAAGTTAGGACCTCACTCTTTCTAGCTATTTGTAATTAAAATTCCTTATATGTGTCTATATGGGTTCACAGGAGTGAACACACACAAATACCTCTATCCCTGACATGAGTGTTGTGGTTAGAAGTGAGCTAAGTTCACTTTTACAGCCAATAGTACAAGTTCAATCTTTGATGACTAGTTCGTGATAGAGATACAGAGAGTAAGCCAGCAGCCAAGGTCAGTATTATTTACTATAACAGCATAACAAACTACCATCACAGATCAGTTGCTACATAAACTAAACGGAAACTTACAGTTTGTGCCAGCTAGGACATAGCAGGAGGACAGCAGAGAAGAATACAATGATGCCATGTGTCATGAGAAGATAACTAAATAAACAGTACTTAACAAAAACAGTCTGGTTTTGCCAAACAATTAAACTAGCCTTTTCTTGATTTTCAAAGTCTTCATATGAGGCCAAAGGTCATATGGAAACCTACCCTTGCCTGTAGAAATACACAACTTCAGAAGCCTCAGTTTACATATAAATACAGCCTACCCAGGCTTTCTGTAGCAAAACATGCACTCTTATTTTCCCCTAGTTATCCTCTCCTCAATTATGATCATACAATTATTCAGATACACAAATCTATGCTCTTACACTGAAGGTACTCATTGTCCACCTTGCTACACCTTGGCAAAGGAAGATACTCATGCTGAGCCCTCTCCCCAATTGCTTGTCCCCAGATGGGAGATTCCACATGTTAAATCATCTCACAGGATTACATACCTTGCACGCTACACTCTGTAATGGAGAACGCCTACATAAATGATTGCAAGACAGTACAGCAGGTTACATGGTGGGGTAGGGCCTCAACATTAGGCTCCAATGAGTGGCTACTGGAAATACAAGCCTCACTGTTTGTTCCCTCTCACTGCAGGGCCCTGTGATTCACAAATCAGGCTAAAATCTGGAGCATGGATTTGTAAACTTGCATTCCCCAGCAGCACACCGTATGAAGAACAAATAAGGGGACAGGAATGAGTTGCATCCTCAAACACAGTGTCAGGCAAAGCTAAAGATCTTGTCTTTTAAATAAAAGTGAATTTTGTCCGTAATAAATATTCCTGATATATTACAGTGCTTTCAAATATTACTAATTTTGAATGTTAAAATAGTATGAAATCCAAACTAAGAAACAATACTCAAAGTACATACCAAAACTTGCCATCTAAATCATACAGAACTAGTCTTTACATGCTGTTAATCTATTTATAATCTCCAGGTGATCCACAGTAGTTATGGGATAGCATAACAAAATGTGTCCTCGACATCTGTAAATTATTTAATTTCTGTCCTTGTATGCAATAAATGTTTCAGAAAAATGACTTATTTTTCCATGCTTGAAATTCAGCTATTCAAGCTATATAAAACAAAAACCACTCAAGACAAGTTCCTCTAGTAGCTGCAATGCTTCCTTCATTCAGACTAAGATGTTAAAAGCATGAGCTGATTTCCTTTCTTCCAGCTTTTACTCTCTAAGAAATGCATACAGAGCAATATGAGATGCTTTGAAACATACGTAGTTGTACAATAAAGGTGGGGTTTGTGTGAGTTTTTTGGTTTTTAATTTCACACAGTTAAGGTTTCTTAATTACTATTAAGCTCTAATAAAACCCAAGTGAGAATACTGCAGACTTTTTTTTTAATTCTATCTAGGCTGCTTTGAAGATTACTTTCTGTCATCTTTCCTTCACATTTCAGAGTAAAAGAACACACTACAACTAGGTATATGTGGGCTGCACTGGCTAGATGATGTATGTTATAACACGAATTACAACTGTAAAACGAGTATCAGAGAAGTTTTACCAGGCCTGTTGTGAAACTGTTGAAACTCAACATTAATTCACGTACTGAGTAACAAGCAAAGCATTCCAAGACAATAGTTCGTTTAGAAGAAAACCTCCATATTCTAACAGCATGACACCACGTTTATAGGCTGGTAACACCAGAGCTTAGTGTTTTCGGGGAAAACAAAAATATGGAACAAAGTATGTGTGGAAGGAGGGTCAGTGGGGAAAAGAAGAAATACAGCTTTAAATCTTAGCCACAGGGCTTCCACAGAACTTGGCTTAACTTGACCTCAGACAGAAACCACTGACACAGCTTGCTTAATCAACCACACCTGCATGGGAAACTGAGAAATGCCACATTGCTAGAGGTACTCGATTCAGTAACGAAAGCTACGAAGCACAGGCCTTGTTCTGGTTCAAAAATGTTTGAGCTCCCATCACCTCCTGCCATGAAACGCACTAGAAGGCAAGGAGTGGTATAGAGACCTATGGTGCTGTGGCACAGAGACATCCTGCAAACCAGCCACCTTCTAAAGGAAAAATCAATTTGTTTTAAACTGCAAAACAGATTATTTATTTCTAGTTTAAGTATATAGATCATACATACATATATACACACACACACAGAGCTGTCACTTCCAGTGGAACCACCAAGTACTTTAAAAACAAATAAAAACTCGTGACGTTCAAAAAAAGTCCACAAAATTAAACAAGTAGAGGATAACTGAATCTATCACCATGCACATTAATACAATGAGACGTTCCTCAAATGCACAAAACGGCATGCAAATGATGTCCGTGAATGCTTTAAGCAGTCCACTATCAGCAAGAATAGCAAGAAAACCATGATGCTGCATGCTGGCAAGAAAGAAAGAAAGAAAAAAGGTAATAAAAGTAAAAAGCTGAGGAGAAGAAACCACAATGCAAAGGCAAACAAAAGAAACCAAGTCACAACAAACATCTCTACCATCAAGAGGTACACAAATAGCTCGCCAGAGAAGCGTGCAAAAGCACCAATTCTTCTTACAAGTCATGTATCTCTTACCTACCAATTTTCCACTCCAAATCTGCCTAAAGCCTCACATGCAGCTCTCGACCATCATCTCTTCTACTTCAATGAAACTCACTGTTCAAACTCCTCAGATCTGAACATGCAGAAATTTTATTTGGATGTTTTCAAGGACATTCAATTGAATATCTGTTTGTGCTGTTGATCCGAAGTCTGAGTTAATTCACTTTCTGGACATACCTGTCTAACTGAGGAACGGAGAAACTTTTGAATTCTACAAGAAATATTTCTGGCACAAGTGCTTTTCTACACAACCTATCATGTTTACACACAAGGTTTAAAAGCATTTTAAAACTAGAAGTTAAGACAAAGCTGTCCAGTTCAGCTGTGATTGTTTTGGCAGTGACCTCAACAATCATCGACTGCGCCTTTGTCTTCTGAAGTGAACCAGGCAATCAGATTTTTCCCAGTTTGCCAGTATTTGCAAGAGATTTGGAACTGGGTAACTCTCATCCTTCTCTCCCCCTCTTCCTTCAACAGACCAGGTTCCTAGTCAGAGTTTAGTTACTGGCTTTTCCCAAAGACAAACATAATAGCTTATCTCAGAATGTACGGAGTTGGGGCTATAGAAAAGAGGTGATTTAGTTGGCTTGTATGCAGTATAGCATAAAATAAGTAAACAATAAAGAAAATGGGGTGAAAAATGGGTGAAGAAGCAGAGAAATCGAAGTAGAGGGAGACAATTTAACCAAAACAAGAACAATCGGGTGCTTGTTTGCTGCTGGTAAACATAGTACCTGACATAAAAAGGAGTAAAGCAAATATGAGCAGATCTGACTGTTCCCAAAAAGATAAGAAATTCAAGTCATACTAAAGAAAGTTTTAGTCTACTGACTTCTTCCTGCTCTAACAAGTCTTGGTCACCACCCAGTGGAAGTCGATCTCAACTACAAGACTTTTACCGATAATTGCTTCAGGAGGCACTAACAGCCTCATGCATTGAATAGCAGACATATAATTGGAGTAAAGTGCTTTAAGTGCTCTCTCCGGTGACTAACAGTCTAGTCCTTAATTTCAGCACCAGAATACATGCACTTTGGCTGTTCTAACACAATGTTCAGGGATAGTAATGGTCATAAAAACAACTCTTAAAGTGACATCTTGATATTTTGTGTTTATTTTCCATCAGTGACGTCCCATCTTACTTCTTCAGTTTACAAGTCCAAGAGAATTTTAAAGAAATTTAAGTGCCTGCACTAGAAAGAAGCTCAAGCTGCTGTCTGAAAGTCAACCTCTGCTCCTCCTCCTTTATATGCCATCATCGGCGAAGGAGTTACTAAAATGAAATCTTGCCTGACAATTTGAAGGTAGAACAAAATACACTGTTTGCCTTTCTGCTGCTATGTCACTTCTGTAGTGCTGACAGTAAGGAAAACTTACTTTATAAACATCTGCGTGTAGCTAAACAATAGAAACGTTAACAAATTTGGTCATCAATCAGAAGATACAGGGGGCCAGCTGTATGTCTGTAAGCTGCCTTTGCAAAAACAATTTCTAAAATTAACCACTTTGCTTTACATCCCTAATTCTACATTTCTTCCAGAAAATATACTTTCTTGAAAAGTCAATTTAAAATAGGAATATGAACAATGACCAACACAACTACCTGGATCATATTTTTACAAAGCATGCAAGTTTCAAACAGTAAAGATTTTTAAATGATGCAAAACCAATGTCTAAAACTGTTGAATATACTAATTATATTAGTATAATTCCATATATTAATTTCCTTCATAATATTGCAAAGTATTTGTATCGCACAAGAAACAAGGCAGAAAAATTAGTCGATTAAAATATGAAGTGCATTGTATGAAATAGCTACTTGTGTATTCTTCAAGCACAAGTGAAAAATCCAAAATCCCTCTGAAACAAAACACAACCAAAAGAGACACCATCAGAATGAGGAAAGTCAAGCTGACTTACATATTTCTATTGTTTTGGTTGTCAAAAGGAGCATTAACAGCAGAGAATAGACATTATTTAATAGATTATCAATCTAGTATATACTTCTGCACTGTCACTGATGAGTATTTAAAGTAGACGGATATTTGAATAAAAGTTATTGATAACAAATTGAATAAAATATACCTTTAAAGATAAATAGCAGATAAACATTTAAAAATTTATGGCAAATGCAAGATTCAAACTTTGCTAGTTTTCCCTGAATACAGGAAAGGCTGGGAGAACTAGAAGAAATGAGTTGGAGTTTAAAGCTGGTGTTATCGTGCACAAATATAGTTAAGATGATCACAAGGACAAGGGCAGATTCCAAATTTGCCAATACTGCTTTAAAATGAAGGTACAAGACCTTTATCTCTGATTTAAGGCCTTCTCAGCTGCTCTAAGGTCTATTACACTTTCAGTCATAAAAAAATTCCAACCCAGGATCTCTCTGTCCTCCCTTTTCAGGACACCTTGTAACAAAACTCAGGTGAGAACTTGTCTCAAGAACAGACCTGAAAGCCTTCAGCCTCGAAGGCAGGCCTGACTGACTTGTTTATGAAGCACTAGATTAATAAACTATTTTCAGCCACATATTTTTAAGCAGAATATGAAACTTCTAGTGCTAAGAACTTTTGTTTATTAAGGTCAGACACTATACAAAACATAGGTATTAATATATTAATATTGTTTATTAAGCATTGCACTATTTATGTCGGAAATTCTATCCATATCTTGTGAGCATTTAAAGAATTTTGCTGCTGTTTTAAATAACAGCCAAGGAAAGAATCTGCATCAAGAAATTTTGGAAATCAATGGTGTATACTAAGAAAATTCCTTTCACTATGCTCCAGACATCATCCTTGAATTAAGAAAGAGATTGTCCACTCTGCGTCAGATCTGGCTCCTTGAGAAGATGCAAACAGGAGTCATACAGATTTAGATGAGCGGGCTGTTCAAGAACCTGCCATGGTGTGGACGCCATTCATAATGTTCCAGGCAATCCACAAAATACCAATAGCCTTTTCTACGAAATTTGCTTGAGGATATGCCAGAGGAGCGGTACCTTAAAGGACAGGTTCTACTGTACCGGTGTCACAGCTTGCCTCTCTGAGGGCTTGATAACCAAGCGGCTTGCCAGTAAGAAGTGCGCTTACCCATACAGTTTACTGTCTCCATAGAGTCACGGGAACAGGGATGCCTCCCTTGGGTTTTGAGAACAGCACTTAAGTTGCAAGCCATCCTCTGAAGGTTGTAGTTGCTAAGTACAGGCTATCCTACACTGGCTAGCAGTTAGACTAGAAACTACCACAAAGAGGAATGAAAACCCACAGTCTGCCTTATGCAATATAGCCCTAGTTTTGGCAGAAGTATTGCACTGACATCCAAAATTAGCATGATCCTCTTAACGTCCATGTTCTGGCTGAGCATTTTAAGGTGTTTTTTTTTATCAGTGAGAAAGTGTTAAACAAAGTCCCTTCCCTCCTCTCTGCATGGAAGGGAACAAGGAGCTCCTTAATTCAGTGGAAGAAGTCATGGAGGAAGGAAGCCAGAGAAAGCTATATCAGACATAAGCAGACATCCACCTTAAAGTAACGCAGAAGTTATTACCTCTTAAAATCCTACTGCAGCTTACCCTACTAGGGCAGGAAAATCTATACAGCCTAACAAAGGATGCCAGATGGAAAATTCCACTGAGCTTAATTAGCTCACTGCTATTCCTGGATCACTGATACTGATGCAACTGTAAGATGGAGGTTTTTTTTCTTTTTCCTAACATGCATTTTCGCATTAGTTCTTAAAGGTGTAATTGTTGCTCAATAAAAAAAAAAGTACAAGATAGGAAGTAGTGCTGTGATTTCAGCTGAGAAAACTAAAATAAACACTATTTTCTCAGGCTACAGTGGATACTTAAATGAACAGTCTGGTATTTTTTTTGTGCATATTACTGCATGACATATAATGGTTTCATCAGTTTTACATGAAATTAGAAGAAAAATAGTAAAAAGAGACTGAAGGTAGTAAAGATAGAGTCAGACACGTGAGCAAAGATGAATGTCTAGAGAATGCTGAGAACCTGTAGAAAACTATTATTGCCTGAAGACAGTGATTAGTAAAACCAAAATGAACATCAGAGCAGGAAAAGGGGAAAAAAAAATAAATCAAAGGCTTGTGAAATTCATGAGAAGAACAAATGAGGCAGCCTCACTCAACTACAGATAACAGCAGACAAATCAGCTAGATTCCCCAGGATTAGGATGAAGGCATTTTATATTTATTTTATGAAAGGTTAAGTAGTGTTCCCATTTACCCCTGGCAAAAATATACCACACAGAGAGGCTTTCCCAGGCTACTTTGAAATTAAAAAGAAAAAAGCTCAATTCCTCATCCAGCACCGAAATGTACTTCACTTTGGCTTGCTTTTCCTATTTTAATATTAAACCTCCCTCATTCATGCTGGGGGGGGCAGGGGGGAAGACATTTTATTGTCATTGATGTTGCTTTAGCTATGCAAAAGACAGAACCAATATGGTTCAAAACAATTACCATCCTGTCAGGTAGTCACATCAGAAGTTACACTTAAGCACACAAAGTATGAAACCAAACAACTTGCATTCCATTGCCAAACTGTCTTGGCAAGAAGATACATTCTCTACCCTTTGCTGTTGGTCTCCACAAGAAGACTCCTTGTGTTTCACACTTTCTGTTACTGCATTGCAAGGTGGATGGCTCTTACGTCACCTAAAGCCCCCTTTAATTTTCTGTGAAAATGCAGAGTATTCTCAAACAAAATTTCACTTGAAGGCATTTTACATTCTCCCAGACGAAAAGCCTTAAAAGATAAGTAAGTTAGGAAGAGACTTTCTGCCTTCATTATTTTTTCCACCAAGAAAATTTCCAGTAAATTCTGTAGTTTTTGCAGAAACTCTCAACACATGTTACACGCATGTGATTTTCTAGGCTGGAAGATACATTGACTCCATCATGTAGCAAACCACAAAAATCTTTCCCAACTCTTCAGCTACCACAGTTTGAAGTGGAAACTAGAAACTTCGCACTGCTGAAATTTACTTTACTACATCCACGAAAAATCTACCCATCTACAAACAATTAAAGTTTTTTGGGATAACCCCCTCACCGTTCAAATATAATCACATAGAACTCTACTTAAAATTTAACAGAAAGCACTCCCACGATCTATCTTCCTTTTACGTGATGGAGTGGAATTGATGCTAAAAGACAAAGGTGGTCATTGACGTATTTGCTCACATCTAGTCACCATGACCAAACATCAGTTGTCAGACAACTTGCTCTGAAGAGTAACTCAAGACTGAAACTTATCTTGTGGAAAAGGGATGGAGAGAAGGCAGGAGGGAAGGCTGGGATTAGAACGGGGAAGAAGAAGTGCACGCAGTAACATGGAGAAGAACTGCAGACTCACAGAACACACTCTGTAGATGAGACGGACCAAGAAGACTGAATAGACAAGAGCAAGAACTAGACTTAGATCTACTGTAGGTGGGAGAAAGCGTGCTGGAAAGATATTATAGAAAGTCAGAAAGAGGGCAAAACACAGGAATAGGGAGCAAGAGAAATGGGAAACTCTGCCAAGAAGCCAAGAGTAGTCCTGAAACAGCCCAATACTGCATGCAATAAATAAGGTCTAGAGAAACTGAAAATACGAAGTTCATTAATCAAAGAGCTTCAGGAGCAAATTATCACAGCCATACTACATAGGCACCTTTATTCTGACACTCTGTAACTTCTGAAAGCTAACCATAGCAACTTAATAAAGTTATTTTAAGGCAATTTCTGCCATATTTTTTAAATTTTAAAAAATATGGGGGGTTTTTTCTCACATACTATATTACAATTAGCAAGGATAAAGAAAAAGGACTCTGAATAACCACAAGAAAAATTCTAATTAAAGATTGTGGAGGCAGGGACAGAAAAGATAATAGTATCTTAATACAGGAAGAAGAGATCCTATATACATTTCATAAGTAGTGCCCCAAGAAACAACCATCTCCACTCTGTAACCAAAAAGCACAAACACACATAGGCTGAGAAGAAATGAAGAAAATAATTCAGTTAAACACCCAGAAGGTCTATCACCTGCAAACAATTAAAAATCTGGATTTGACTAACAGAAGAAACTATTTGACCTGAAGTTTGTTTCATAGCTAATCAAGCTATAAAACGGTCTGGATTCTCAGACAATGCCGTTGCTTCAAATAATTCGAAACCTTGATATTTAATCTTCGATCCTAAAGATTTTATAAATCCAAGTTAATAAAATTACCAGAACCTGGGATGTTTTAAAGTGCTTTGCTATTAGCTTGCAACCAGTGAGCAAAACACACACACAAAAAAGAGCAAACACATGAAATGAAGGGTGTTCATTTTAAACTGCAGAATATTTTGGAGAAAAAACCCCAACAACTATGTAGTGAAGAAGACAAACATTTGCGTAATTTTTAACAGCATAAATTAACACTTTAAAAATGGACAATGTGTGAATAGCTCCAAATATCTAAATCTGCACATGTACAAGTTTCTTACCAGCTACCGGTAAATCCAGCTTTGCTCGTTTCAATTCTGATAGAGAATTTTGGAGCTGGTCTATTACAAAGTCATCTTCATAGAAGAAATCCTTGGCTAAAGACTCCTGCAGAAATTCCACGAGCTCTTCCATTTGTAATTTCATCAGGTGCTCTATATAAGAAGAAAATATTATACATAAAAATATCTTGACAATGTACATTAAACTTGGAAAATGTACTTAAGACATTAGATACTTTTGTTTTCAAATTAGAATGAGAACCCCTTACTAAATAAGCAGGTAACAGGACTCTACACTAGAAATCTATAAAATGCATTAAAAATTCACTTGCAAATCAGCATGGAAGTCCTTTTTACTTATCATTCTCTACTTAGGACAAAGTTTTCCAAGAAAGAGCATATTCAGAAAACTAACTACAAGTCACCCTCTTTCAGCCTTCCAACAGCTTCAGATCTTTATTTTTCAGACCATATCCTCAACTCACAAAACACTGCTGTAGATGTGTACAACATACATCATTTCTCTTATTAAGACCTTTGAAAAGCAGTAAAGCATTTTAATAATTGATATACCAATGAAATGAGGATGGCAGTTCACACTTCAGAACCATTGCTTCAGGCTCTCTGAAAATTCAGGTACTTTTTGCTACTTCAATCAAATTCAGGTCATATTTTGAAAGCCATTTTACAGTTACCAGATTATTTTCCTTCCGTTTTGACACAGCAGTAAGGCCATGTTTCCCACACAAACCTATTTGGCTTGCAAGCTGTAACTGCATACCTAGGTAGCTTCTTCAAGCATACATATGCCATGAAAAGTTCCAGAAAGAACAATTTCTATACAGAAACCATAAAAAAAATGGTTTTGCACTGTAATAAAAATGCTCTTGGTGTGTATTCCACAACGGCATTTTGACTGGATAGCTATACCATCAATGTTTTTAAGGGTAGACGAGAGACTAGAAAACAAATCAGAATCTGTCTTCTGCCACCTTCTCTGCCAGTCCTCTAATCTCTTCTGTGTTGCCATGAGGTACGCTTGGTGTTTTGATCATGGAGGAAGTTGCTACGTACTTGTTAAGTGCTACCTGCACTTGGACGTTTTCCTCAGGTCTTCCCATAAAAAGAGTAGTGAACAAAAAAATATTTTCAAGTAGATGTCTCTTTGCAAATGAGGAAGATAAACCAAAATGCTTTCTTAAGTACAGTAATTAAACAAGTAATCTCTCATTTTTCAAAGCAGTTTATGAACAAACTAACAAATACACCCCAGTGAGACAGTGAGGTAGTACCACCACAGTTCAAGAAGGGCAAACTAGCAAGCAAATTAAGACATCAATTCTGCAGACTTCACGCAGACCTCTGAATTTACATAGAGTTAAATGACTTCACTAAAAAAGCTAAGATCCCAGAGTAAGACTGTTACCAAACTTGAGCCTACAACAGGGTATCATCCTGAGAAATGCTGAAGTCTATTTAGATGCTAACATCCATCCTAAAAAGCTTTTTGGATCCTTTGGTACTTAAGGTGCTCAGTCACTTTGGGGAACCAGGCATAGATGCTTTGGACAATTCTTCTGTTCAAAATCTCAAATTTTACTTTAACCGAAGGCAAGAGACAGAAGAGAAGGCCATCCAGGCAGACTACAGAAATTCTGAATTTTAATTACATTCTTGGATAAACAACAGTATAAAGACAGACATACACTCGTGATTCCTCATTGCCGAGTTGTTTGCTGATAGAGTTTCAGGTATTTAGTGGCACAGTCTGGATTCTTTGTACACTTTTTGATTAATTTATATCCCTGTAGGGGCTAACAAGCCACTTCCAAACCGTGGAACTACAACATATTTTCCCCATTGTTTAATCAGCAATTCAGATCACCTCAATGTCAATGTTTAAATAACTTTCTTACTGTAATAAATGTTTTTCTTTGGCAATCACACACACATTAATAAAGCAAAAATGTTGACCTTTTTGTGCATAAGGAAAGAAAAACACCTGTCAGAAATAGCACAAGGCAAATGGGAAACCAAGATTTTCACACAAGGTCGAGCTACACAAAATAAGAACAAAACCAGCTGAAATGCATTCAAATGTTTGAAAGATTTCTTACTTCTGTGTAGTTTCAGAATTGTGTAAGACATAGCAGTGAGAATCCGCTCTCCTTCAAGTATGTAGATATCCCATATCCTGAGACTTAATGTAAAGGGAGTCTGCAATGACAGAATCAGGCAACACTGTGAAACTGCCTGTCTCAAGTCATAATTAAAAACAGAAATAGAAAATGGAAAACATACTCACACGATCAAGGAAACACTGGAAAAACCACTTTGTTGTGTAAAAGCTAGTGGACATATCCTGGGAGTCCTGTAAAAATGCAGAAGGTTAAAAATACTCACAAAAAAAAAAACAAGTAATGCCTTGCACTGTCCATGAAAAAACATTTTCACCTTGAGGCCAATGTACCAAATATGCACCATAAAGAATTAATTTAACTACATGGAACACTGTTGCTTCAATCCAACAAATATCATTTCTGTCTTTCATAGTTTTGCTTCATCAACTTCACCACCTGAAGAAACATGCATTTGGAGATGCAGAGGGTATTAACACATCTCAGACCTCCATCTTATTCTTGGGACAGAGGTAGCAGAGGATTAAATCATCTCTCAAGAAAATACACCAATATTCTGGAGCAACCAAAGTTCAGACACTGGGTCCATTTAGTCTTTCATTTCTCTATAGCAAGGCTGCCAATTCTTGCCAGAAGTTGAAAAGATTTTGTGACAAGAATACCTATCTAGCAGAAATCAGCCTAAAACAATCAAATTCCTCAAACACAGGACCTCAAAACAGCACTCAGACCGATAAGCAATTTCATTCCTTAATTAAGGAGCCCAGTTTCCCCTAGAGCATAGATGGTCTGTCTGTCATGCCACCCCATTCAAGGATGGCTAAAGCTTCTTTGCAGTTTCATGGAGCTCTTCAAAGTTCTTTGCACAGTTAGAGGAAAAGCCAAAGTAAAAGCTGAAAAGTTACGAAATTCTGAATTTTAACTTTGGGATAACATCATATTCTCTGCTTGCCACATTCAGCTTTTCCAAAAATTTCAAGTATACAAACACTGAATAAGCAATGGACCAAATCCTTCTGATTTATCTACAGGATTTACCTTCATCTTTCAGCGAGTTAAAATAGGCTCATCTTAGTGATATATTCACAGTAAGAAATTACAAAAAATAAATCTTAATATAATTTAAATAAACTTTATGAGATTTTCATTTTGAGAGACTTCTAAAAAAGCAGACAGAACAAAAAACACCTTATTTTAAGATTTTTCTAACCTGTGAGAATGGCCATCAGCCTACTGAAAGATAGCTATAATGGACCATGCCTTTCCCTGAAAAAAACTGACTGATATTAAATTTAATGCCACTAAACTAATTCACACAAAAATAGAACTATGTTCTGATTTAAAACTGAAAAGAAAAATCTATAATAAATATATATAGTGAATGTTCTCTGAATCCCTTTAAACAAGTGGCCAAAAGCTCTCTCAAAAAGGAGGTATCAAAGTATTTTATTTAAATTAGCTTTTTCAATTACTAAAGCAACTTTCTCTACTTTTCTGAAACTTTCTTTTTCAAGTGACCCAAGGAAGGGGAGGGGAAAAAACAGTTCTTGATTATTAAATGCAGTAATAAGGGGTATATAAGCAATATAAAAAATTTAATAACATGTCAGCCTTAGGTTGTATCACCTCAATCGTGTATAATTATTTTTGGATTTTTAGTAAGTATAAAGGTCTTTTACGATTTATTGTTAAAACCACCCCATCTTCTTGGGATTATTCTATATTTTGTTCCTGAAACATGATAATCTCCAAAATGAGAATAAGACGGTATTTCTAAACAAGAATCATCATCTTGCATGTATTGTAAAAATCAAATCCACAACTTTCATTTCAGAGCCAAGTTAGTTACAGAACTGGTCTTGATTATATTTTTTTTAAATACGACAAGATTATCTTCGTGACTAATTTTGACTTGACCTTTTATCAGAAGAGTGTTTTTTTTCCTAACCAGATCTGCCTAATTCCATGTTATAAGCAGGTCTTGCAGCATATTGTTAAAAAAAGAAAGACATTAAATTCTATATTGTGGCACACATTAATGCAATTCATCATTGCCAAGGTGCTAGTCTGCTCCCAAATTGCCTTTTTTTCTTTTTCTAAGGAGATAAACATACTAAACAGCAAACAATACAGTCCTGGGAAGGTAATGTTTATAAGCAGCTATCACTCTTAGAAGATGTTGCTGCAACTAAGCATCTCTTACACTACCTTTTAAGACTTGGAGATGGATTCTGGTAGAACCAATGGGATTGTAAAAGAAAATTCTTAGTAACTATTGGAAGAGCATTTTTCTCCCATTAGAAAAAGAAATTGTTCCTTAGAATAAACACAGCCAATATTAGCAAGAGAATAAAGAGCATATTATTTCCTATTTAAGAGCATTAGAAGAGATAACATTCAGCATTTAGCTTCGTGAAAATACTACTGAGTATGTACAGATTTTAAAAGGACCATTAACTCCTCTTATGAAGGTTACTTTTTAAACGGAGATTAAAACTGCTTGGTTGCAAAGTCACCTCTGACCAGAGATGAGCCAACAAAGCTTTGCAAACAATAAACTCTCAATAAAATGTTTTAACACCAGCTTGCTAAACAGCAGTTTGCACAAGGCCAAGTAGAAGGACTACATATTTTCCTTAACTCAGAGGTCAAAGTGAGACAGACACACAATTTAATTACTCTTAGGATCCAATCTTATCATAACTCTGCCAAGGCGCACCTTAACTCTGTCTATAACAAAAACAACAGCACTCTGCCTCTTCGAGCTTTGAGTTTTTTCTGAGGTTTGAGGTATTCCTAACCTAGTGGGTTAACCTGAGCTGACACATGGTAGCAAGCTGTAAATTAGTATTGCTTTTATTGTGATACAAGCACTTACCAAATGCTGCTTAAGTTTGGACAAAAATTTTTTCAGTATTTTGTCATGATGTTCTTGAAACCTCAACAGTTTTGGAAAACCAGGAATAAAAAAACCTAAGAAAAGAAGTTGACCATGTAACAGGTGTATGTACTATAAAAATGACACTTAAAAAGGCATTCAGAGCTCTGATAATATTATCCTTCTATAAGACCACTGGATCTGAACAGATATTCATAGCAATATTATGATGTCCACATACAGATATGCATGTAGTCCTGCCTAAACGACTACAGCAAAGCATCAATACGTTCCCTTAGTGACGACTATTAGATTAGTAAAGGTAGATGACAGCAGATCCATCAGTCCTATGTTAGTCTACCCACTATATGATCACGAGGAAACCAAGTTTATAATTATTCTTTAAAAAACAAAATGAAAAACCACAACCCACACCAACTAAATCTTTTAAAAGCAAAAAGACATAAATCAGGATTATGCCCAGCAAATTCATGACAGAAGGGCAAAGAGCATAGGCAGCTACTAGAACTGTCAGCACTGAAGACCATAAAAAAAGACAAGAGGGATATTCTACAAAGACAAATACAAATATATAGTATAAAGATTATGAGCTCACACAACTGAAACTAAGGGCACGTTAAAAATAATCTTGAATAGTTTTAGTGATCATACACTGGAAAAGGAAAGCACTAAGATCCCCTTCCAATTGAGTTATCAGCAGAGTTAAAAAAAGGCTCAGAGCAAACACATAATACTAGCCAAAAAGCTTGAAATGTAAAGGAAAGCTAGTACAGCTACACAGCAGGAAAAGAAACCCATTCAAAGAAGATCCTTCAAAAAGCCGAAGCTGTGTTCAGATCAGAAAAACAGAGATGATCAAACACTGGCAGTATAAAAATGTGAAAAACAAGCCTCCCCCAAAAAAACAACTTACAAAAGACATTAAAAAATACTAACAGACCTATTTTCAAACACCTTGGAAGTAGAAAGCCTGACAGAGAATTTGTAGATTCAACAGTCTGAAGATTTTTAAAAGTCCTCAGAGAAGATAAAGTCAAGACTAAAAACAAGTTAATTTTTTACATGGAAGACACTGGGGAGGCTCCCCAGTCAGAACCCTAAACAGCTCTAAAAGAACTCAAAGATCAACTAGGTGAAATATCGATTCTATGAAACCCCTTGCTTAAAATACCAGAAGCTTGGAAGGTGGCTGACACATCAGCTTTTCTTAAACTGGTTTTCAGTCCAATATCCAGGCCAATACCCTGAGAGGAAACTGACAGAAACTATAAGAAAGCTGCGGTAAGCAGATGTCCAGATGGATGCAATGCACCAGAGAAGAAGCAACACAGCTTTTACAAAGAGAGGTCCTGTCTCTTAAATCTACTGGGCTTCCTTGAAAAAATTAGTGAGCATGTAGGCACAGAGGGCAGTGGATATTGCCTATTAGACTTTCCAAAGGTACTTAGTAGGTTCTGTCACTGAAGCAGCTTCATCTCTTCAGTCCACCTCCTCAAGCAGCTAATCCAAAGAGTTAAAAGACAGTAAAATAAAAAAAAGACAAGAAAGCTTCATGCATAAAGTTGCATAGGAGTTTGTGCTGGGACACAAGCTATTTGACATGTGTGTCCATACTGTGAACAATCAGTCAAGTCCTAGACACCCTCAAAGAGTACTGGAAAATTTGGAAAAGGCAAGAAGTCACAGAAGTTATCAAAGTATAGAACCACTTCTGTGTCAAGAACAGATTAAAAAACTATGTCTGATCAGCCTGCAGTAAAGAAACAGCTGATGGGAAATACCATCAAGTGCCAGCGGTGAACAGGTTATAAACAGTCACTGTCTTCTCTAAGGCAAAATCTAGAGGGCATCATCGAGACACCACCATGTGGCAGAGTCAAAAAAAAAAAAAAAGAAAAAGAAATTGAAGAACACAACCCATAGTCAAATGCAATGAATTATTTAAGGAAGAAAAGTCTGCTGGAGACTACTAAAGGCAAAACAAATTTTCATCTCAAGAAGTTCATCCAGAAATTCTTTTAGCCTCTAATACATTTTCCAGGAGGTGTTGATCTTTGGTTGCCTTATTCTCAGATATGTCACTGAGCACCTGTTGATGGTCACTACCAGAGACAGGACACTGGGTTAAATAGGTCTGGTACAGCAATTCCATACTTTTAGGACTAAAAAAGGCTACGAAAAAAAACCCCCAACCGTTTTTCCTTGTAAATGATAGGCAGTATGGAAACTGGAAGAACAAGTACTGATCCACAGAACACGTCACTTCAAAAAAAAAAAAAAAAAAAAAAAACACAAAAAAAAAACCCCAAAACAAAAAAAAAAAAAAAAAAAGAATCACTAAAAAAAGTCCCGAACCAAAAAGAAAACTCTTTCTAGTTACCAATTCTGTTATTCAGTGCATGGTCACTAAGCCACAAGATTTACTATCTGATTCACACAGGTTTAGTATTTCATAGATACAAATGCACATTCTATCAGATGTCAGGTTGCATATTAGGAAATTTTACTAATATAGGAGAGATGTTTGATTTTTTCCTTAATGTAAACAGCGAATGACTACAGCAAATCTAATTAGCAATCATTAATAACATTCAAAGGTGCTTTTTCCATGGAAAGTTGCTCTTTCAATTTATGTATACCAACTCATTATCTTGAATTTTTAAGACTACAGAACAAAAACTTGGATCATTTTCAGGGTCAGATACCTGTATTTTATCGTTTAGAGACTTCACATCATCCACACAATATGAAACATTGGAGAGGCCAAACTCATCCCTTGATTTCAAGTGGTGTTATGCTAGAAATTAGCCTGGCTATGTATCTGAGACACCTAAAAAGCATTCCAGGTTTCCAGATCACAGGTAGAAGAGAAAAACAGATGAAAAACTTTGTCTATGGGGAGGAATTTTTAACCATCCTACTCTTGTCAATGTGATTCTAATTGAGTTACTCAGCCCATCCCTGTAATTTCCATAGAGAGATGCTCATTTCAGAGAACTGTCTGATGGTCAGTGGCATCAAGTGTAATTATAAAAGTTTTCATTCATGAGTATCGGCAATTTAGAACTGAAATGGTTTAGGCTTTAAAGAGTTGGCAAACAGTGCTTGGAACTACTTTCCCAAAGAAAAGACAGAAAAAGTACAAACAGTTACATGACATCAGTGAAGCCCGATTTAAAGTTTCCCTTCCAGAACTGACAGTGACATTTACAGCAATGCTGCACTGTGGGATGAACTCATTCAAAACATAGACATTCAAAGAATCATAGGAAATCTAGGTTGGAATGGACTCCTCGAGATTATCTGGTCCACCCTGCTGAAAGCAGGACCTTAGGTTAGGTTGCTAACATTTAATAAATGATAAATTTGGAACATTTGACTTAAGGTTTTGTCAGCATATCTGTAAATGCAAAATTCCTTAACAGATGTTGCGAAGACAGCTTCAATGTGTGTATAAACCTCTGGCAGGATGGTTTGTATACCCTGTAGAGGAACTCATGAAGCCTCTTGGGCTACTCAAAGCTCCCTCCTTCCCTCTCTAATCACTTGTCAGGTGCGTGCCCTGCAACTTGGGGTGGAAAGGAGAAGGGAATAACAAAGGAGGGACAGAGGGAGGTCTGAACAGGGTATTCAGTAACAGTTACAGAGGCAGTGCACTGAATCCCATACGTACACAAGCGACACATCTGCCTGTGTCAGTCCATCACCAGCTACCAGATGAACCCTCTTGTTCATCACAGCAAGTTCAAATGAGGACTACAAAAATGAGCCCGAGAAACTCAGGTTAAGAGCACTCCATTAGCATCACATTTCAAGGTTAGGACTCTTTCCTGTTTTAAAAAAAGGTGATATGGACAAAACACTAAGACATAAAATCTGAGAAAAGCTTTAAAAACCTGTTTAACAGTCTACAGCATCTTAAAAAGTCAACTACGCCTGTGCAAAGCTCCCACATATCAAAACCAGATCAAATGATTTGGCATATAATGAGTTGATTTAGACTTACTCCCCAGAACACCTAAAATTTTCTATGACCTTTGAGGAGCTCAACATTCCACACAGTTGTATTTGCACAGTTGTAGTTGCATAGCTCTTGATTAATATTAAATCTATAGATTTGTAATAAGATGCTTTTAGTCTGTTATGTAATGCTCCAAGCAAGTCTTTGACTCTTGATGAATTCAAAATTTCACTTGATACTGATCCTCCCGTCAGATTGCAATTTTTTTTTTTTTTTTTAAAGACAATAGCTTTGCAGAAGTATAAACAGAAGAATAACCAACTAGCACTTCATCTCGGAGGTGCAGAACACCCAGGAACACTGAAAAGCCACGGAAGGAAGATATCACAGTATGAGAAAGTCTTAAGCGGGGAAAAGGAGCTAGAGCGTGTTGGAAATTTGCTAAAAACCCCAAGTTCTAGATAATATTTACTTTTTCAGGCTTCCAAGCACTACAGCTTTTCTGAATCACCACATCACTAACATCTACAAAAGATGCTGGAATTCCTGGAGTTGTTCCATACCAATAGGCACAGAATACGCATAGATCATGCTAAATTTGGCATGGAAAGAGAGAACAACCGGTAACATAAAAGTAACAAGACCGTGAGGGCAGAAAATGCTGTTGCGAGGCAGAGATAAAACCAAGAACCCCAAAGTTAATGCCTAGATACAGGTCCATTTTTCACTGTGGATTCCTGCCATGCCAAATGACAGCACAGCTGCAATATTCTTTAACACAGAATGTGTATTGGGTTTCCACTACTATTTTCTTACTATATAGATGTCTACATAACCAGCTTTCAATTGGTTACATTCCCTGAGAGATTAAGAGGAAAGAAGACATCTGATTTTCATTAAGACCTATTTGAAAGATATCACATATAAAAACAACTACTTCCAATTATGGGTGAGCTCCAGTAACGTCCAATGGCCCCTCAGTAAAAGCTCCCATTAGGTCTTATTTTGACTATACAGACAGAATAACATAGTTCCATTTTCAAATAATTTACAACTTAAATAGTGCAGGCTGAAAGCTAATATATACTAAGTGACATGAAACTCCATACCATGCATAGCATGCTTTGGACCAGAGAGAAGTTTCACCAAGGCCCAGAAGGCATCTTCTTCATTCATGTACATAAGGAGTAAAGCTGTGATCTGGCTCATTCCCTGACAGTATCCAACTTCCTGAAAATCAGACAGTGAAAAATATTAAAACACTGAAAACAAAAGCCTCATAACCATCAGCTGTTAGTTTTTCCTTGAGCTAGGGGAGGAAAGAGGATGCCTGTCCTGATGGCGTAAGTTCCCTAATTATGGCACCACCAAACAAACTTACTAAACATTTAAAATATTGATAGATAGAAGGGATATTGCATAACTCCCCAACTGAAAAGTAAACTGGAACTCTTGATTGTTCATTAGAACTCTCTACTGATGCACAAAATCCTTGTCAGTACTAATAATTTCAAGAAACTGTATCATCTTATTCTCCAAAAGGATATGTTTTCCTTTTAGTCATAATTTGGTGGTTTTTTTGTAGGGAGGGGGTCTTGCTTTGTTTTGCTTTACAGTCAGGGCACCATCTGATAAACGCAGGACTTTTCAAGAGTGACCCATAACAACAAACATGGCCAAGTTTAGCAGCCCATAGCAAGCAAACGTAATAACCCAGAAGAAAAACATTTTATTGTTCCAAAACTGAACTTGAGGGTTTCCTCTGCTATTAATTTTGACTTCTATGGCAGGAACCAGCTGTCACTATCATTTAGCTGCTCAGATAACCCCACTGATAAAGTATTTGTAATAACAATGACTTAATTGTTGGGTAAGTTTTTCAGGTTTAAAAGTTCTTAGCAGAACTTTGCTCTAGAGATAAAACCAAAGTATAAGAACTACTATACATTAAGAGGAAAAAATGCAACAACATAAGTGCAAAATAAAAACCTCACTGCAGCATTCCCATTGTTATACTTTAACAGTTGATTTTAAATATTTTTCATGCAACTTTAAGATATTAGTCCAATGTTCTATAGGATATATATAAAGGTTCTTCCAGACTTTTATTTCTCAGTGTGTCAAGGCTGCTTACAATGAAAAGCTTATGACAACAAGTGAAAGAACAAATTCCAGCAATGTAAGTTCTTCTATGGGCGACAACTGTGAGGAGACAGAAACTGAAACAGAACTTTGAAAAATGAAACAAAGTTGTTTAATTAGAGTAACTGCTTAAATTCACTTTCTTCTTCTTAATTTTACATATTTTTACATGGAATTCTAGGCAGCTGCTGATGAATATAAAATGGAAGATGTACAAAAATGATCAAAACGGGCACAAGGAATGAGGGGATAGTACACTAAAACCACATTTAAATGTGGACATGACAGCATTTCTGTTTCTTCTATTTTTAGCATGCAGCCAAAAGATGTTACAAAATATCTAAGTTTCTAACCCTTACAATACAGTCTAGACACCCCACTGTCATGGTTTAGTCATCCTTAAAGAAATCCTCACTCAGGACCAAGCTTAGTGGTGGAACGTACTTAAACACATATATTGGAGCATACCTAGAAGAGGGCTTAAGTAAAGAAGATGCAACTTTTAAAAGCATTTTCTGTTTGTTAGAGCTCTCCAGGTTATGAAATATGCCTGTTTCCTCCAACATGCATCTGTCTGCACTCTGTTTTCCCTCCCATCATTCAAATGATCTTAATGGGAGGTATATAATATAATGGGGAGAAAATATCAGTTGTATAGAACTCCAGTACAGCACAAATTCATAATTCTTATTAGACACCATAACTTAGTTTCAGTCGAATTGTATGCACAGTTTGGTCTGTCCAGTAAGATACTCATAATCAAGATGCTTTGTTTTATTTTAACTTCAGCACAACACATGTCAACAAACAAATAATTTATTTCTACGTACTTCCAAAGGTCTCTGAAATGTTTGTTTTGGGTTTTTTTAGGGAGAAGGAAGATACAGAATTGCAAGTTACTATCTTATAGCATGCTCACAGAAACCATATTTAAGTGTGAAGGTACACAACTCACCGTATTATATATGGAATATGCAGCTAAAACATGGAATAAAGATTGTTGCCTGGAGAAACAAGAGTAGAAAAGAAAAATACTACAATATTGTCTTTTGCAAAAACAGAAAAACATGAAAGTAGTGAATTATGCTTTCAAAACCCGTTTGCTCAATTTAACTTTCTAGCACTAAAGAACACAATAAGCCACAGTTTACAACGATACGCTCTTCTGATTTCAAACCAACATTGTATTTAGCACTTTTCTGATGTTTTACATGTTTAAATGTTTCAAAAAATACCTGTAACACTTTGAGAAGTCAGATCATCATTTTTACAAACAGGTAAGTGTAACATAGGATGGGCTACGTTTCAAACACTAATTTATTCTGAATGCCAAACATTAAACACCCCAGACCTGGTTTTCTGTGCTTGCAGAACATTAACAGCTGTTACTAATTTCAGAGATGTAGGAGAGTTGAAATACACAAAGCAGCCACAAAGGTATCTTAATCTTGGCACTCAAATTAAAGGCTGCTTTAGTGACTGCTATTGTCAAACCGAAGAAAAACAATACCAACTCCGACTCAGCATCCTGTGCTCAGTCCTCCAGAGCGTACTGATCTCCATGTACGTCAGAGTTAGAATTACAAAGAGCTTTGCATAGGTCCTTTGCTCTCTGTAAAAACAGTCTAACTTGTGAAGGTAGTAAGACCAAAAAAACCAAAACGCCACCACACACGCAGAAAACAAGAAACAACAAACCACACAACCAAAACAAAACTCTGCTCTTCTCAAACTGGAATATCAAAGTATTGGTGGAGAGCTCTCATAATGAATTTTTAAACTCACACTTACTTTTTTGTGATTTGTTGGGGACAGAATTTGGAAATCTGAATGTCTACTTTTCATCTACAACTAAAACTGCTAAAATTTAACTGCTGAGTTTTGCATACTGTCCTTCTTCCAGTGAAATTCCCTCTGCCTGTCACTAATCAAATGTATAGAAATAGATATTAGCAGGTTAAAAAAAGGAAGCATAAGCAAAAAGCTGTGTATTTTCTATTGGGAAAATGACGCATATTTGGATAATTTTGCCAAAACATCTAGATTATGGCATTTTTGTTTGCCCTCTTGCGAAACTGAAGCTTAGCCATTCTTTAGTAACCAAAGTACTACATTAAGGTGGAGACTTATTTTACAAGGACAAACTAAAAGGTCCCAATGGACACAGGAACTTTCTATATCTTCAGTTGACCATAAGAAACTCAACATAAGAACTCAATCTCATTCACAGTAAGATACATAAAATAATGGTAATTTTAGTACTATTTACACTAGATGATACCACTAAAGACCTGTAAAAGAATGAACCTTCAAAGACATACAGTCTACTTAAAAGTCAAACAAGCTATCGATTTACCAGGGGGACTTTATTTCATTGCTATGTGAAATGATTTCTGAATTTTTCATCAAGGAAATACTGGAAATACATAATATATGTACAGTAATTCCAAGATCTATTCCAAGTGTGAAATTGCTTTATGCAGCCAAAGGCTTTCCTGTAGACTCTGAGGGCACGCTTACAACACAGTTACAGGGAGTGGAGCTGGCTCTGCTTGTGTTAACCCCAAACTGATGGGGTAGCAAGCTTCTGCTAACACCTAAAATGTGTGCATAAAAATTAGCTGAGGCCCAGAAGCAACACAGCCATTTTTGCATGGCACCGTGTCAGTACTACTGAGAGGCAAGGCACATCAGCTCCAGTACAGACAGCACTGCACAAATACATCCAAACTACAGTGGCTGCACAGAATAGCTCTCAGCTTGGGAATTTCTGCTTTGTACTCCATCCTGTGTTGCAGCCATCAGAGAAATTCCCCGTACTTAGAATTTGTCCACAAAATACCTAGAATATAAGAAAATGTTTGCTTTATCATCACATTAAAGTCCACAGCTCTTTGAGTATTGCTTTTTGAAAAGAGCAGACTACTGTAGAATCTGCCCTGGAAAGAAAAGGAGATTAAAAACTGAACTAATACAGTCACAGAAGGGAAAAAAAAATACCCTCTTCATCTCAGCAGGGTGCTGATGCTGCAAGCTAGCAACAATGCTGATGTTTTTATCACCACTTATTTCGCTATTAAGCATTTTTAAAGATGACAGCTGGCTAATATTCCTCATCCAATGACAGCAAATAAAAAAATAACACTTTGAAGAAATCCAAAAGCATTAAGGCCTACATTTGTAAATAATTAAATGCTCACATTTAAAATGCTGCTTTATTTGGTTCTGAATTAGATCCTAGGAGAAGGGGAATATAAAATCTGAAGGGAGGCTAAAATCTCTGGGAAAACACAAGTTATTAGAGATGCAAAAAGTTATTTTGTTTTTGAAAATACACAGTTAAATAAAATGATTGGGTAATAAATCTGAATTAATTTATTAGCTTGGAATTCCCATGCTTTTGTATTTACAATATCTGAGATTGTTTTTATTAAATATGAAACAAGATGAGAACAGTTTTGAAATGGTTTCCTTTGGAATGCTGCTGACCAACTCATAGTGAGGTAAGACTTGTTGGTTGGAAGTGACCATCTGATTTCGCAGTAGTAACGTTAATTACATCACTGCACATACACAATCCTGCTTTGAAATTTTGAAGGTTACATTCAATATTCTTGCATAGGTCAAAGACACTTGAGGTAGATCGGAAGCTAGTTTTAAAGCAAACAAAACAAAACCTTTTCATTTACTTACTTAACACCGTATCTGTCTCGAAACATGATATGATCTCTATAGGTTCGATTTACATCAAGATCAATTTGCCTAATATCTGGCGAAGACCCTCGTGCTTGACACTTCAATTTCTGGGGAAACAGTAAAGAACAGAAATTAAGTTTAAAATTATGAACTCTAAAATAGCAGAAATCTCCCTGATGGTACACCTATACTGAAGTATTCACCATCTCATGTTTTAAAACACATACTATAGGATAGAAACTCACAAGCTGTCAATTTTAACTTCCAAAATATGCAGATACATATATAAATTCTATAGAGTCAGACACATTCACACAGTATAGGTGTAAAAAGACCAAGCCCATGATACACACTTTTGTGACAGACCATTCACTACCCATATTCAAGGCTATGTTTCAGCATTTTAAATTTCTAATTGCCATTTCTCAGGAACATCACTGTGTGACAGAAAGTGAATTTTACTACTCAGGAACAAGAACCTAAGATGCAAGTGCTCCAGACTGGACTTCTAGCAAATGATTTAGTGAGGCTTTCACATTTTTCCGGTGTTTTTCTCTAAGCAGAAGTAATAGCTACATAGCTGCCAGTTATTATCTAAGTACAGATAATGGACATTTCTCTAGTCATTTCCCCTGTCCTTCTCTTCTAATCTAATTTAGTTGTAGAATACTTCTACTTTAGCACTTGCTTTAACATTTTATAATTAAATCCAATTTTGCAATTGAATACTTAGGAAGCCTGCACAGGTTAGACTGCGAAAAATAAGGTGGCACTTACAATAACTTTCTCTTGACATTCATTCATTCTCCCTTCTGTCCCTATAAGTTGAGTTTGCAAGACATTCCTAACTGGATTCAACATGGTATTTTCAAAACATTACATCTGAGTAGGCATTACTAGAGAATACCTCAGTCAATCAAAAGGCAGAACTTTACAGATTCTGGTTGCAAGAAAACAAAAAGGTTTAAAGACAAAAATAAGAAAAACAAAGAGATCAAACAGGGAACAATTACATCCATTCAGTCTGTCGAATACAACCAGAAACTTCAGGCACCTCCGGAATTACCCGTAAGTCATCGAACCAACTGGTAGCAGCCATTAACCAGCACAACACTAACCACAATCTCAGCTCCGTACACCTTTCAGTATAATTTAAAGTACTAACATCCAGAATGATTTGTCTCCCAGACAGACAGAAAAGAAGGGAAGAGAACATTTATAGTTTTAAGGTGGCATGAGGACCACAGCCTATGATCTGCTGGACTACAGGAAAAGAACCACCCTGTGTTTTCGCTATCAGTGGGAGCCTCTAGCACGAGTGAAAAGAAAGGATACTTAGAGGTTGATAAATGGAAAGGACAGAAGATTAAGAACCGGTAATTGCCCTGCACAGAGAACTGGAAGAAGTTGTTTGACCTACAGTAAAGTGCATGTTTTCCTTCTAATTTTAAGGTGTGCAATTTGTAAGTGATACTTGTAACGAGGAGTGTTAATATCACTTCAGGAAATGGGAATAATGGAGAGCAGTAAAATTAGCTTACTGCAAATAAAGAAGCTAGGATAATGAGCAAAGAAACTCTTTCTACTACTATATCTGAACTACAAACACTTTTTTTGTTTTGCATTCAGCACTACATGGCATTAATAATTTCTCAAAACAAATTTACCTATTTTTAAATGCTTCTAGTTTTACTTGGTATTCTTTCCCACAACTACATTATTCAGCGTGAACTCTGCTTTATCCCTTTTGGATCTGCCACTAGTCTTACTTACGAAGTTAAACAAAATGTAGTAGTCAGAGCAGCCTGTCAGACTAAAGAGTGATAAATAATTTAAGAGAAAGATCACAGACACCAAAATTTAGATAACATCAATGCCAACATCGATCTTCTTTCATGACCTTACAAGATTCCTTGTCTACTCAGACCCAAAGTCTCAGCTCCAAAAAAGTGCTATCAGAAAATGCCTAAATCAAACAAACAATGTGTTTTCTTGAAACTCTGGAAATTATTTCTTTAAAAGGCAGTGAACATTTAAATTCCTGTGGGGAAAAATTCAAACACTCTACAATACTAAACTGCTTTTCTGTTAGCTAAACTGTCCCTATAATCCTTTAGCAGACTAAGGGAGACAGAGGAGAAAAGACAGAATTTTAAAGGATTAGATTCCCCTTCTGCCTAACTTACTAGCCTGCACATGAACCCCACTCTCCACTCTTGGATCTGAATTTTAGCTCTGATGGCCATTAGCTGTATTCACACCCACAGAAAAAGTAGAGTCAGTAGGGAAAAATTTAGAGGAACATAACCACAATAACTCAGAGGTTACTTTAACTGCTGCTCAGGGTGAGCACGGGGGCTGAGGAGAGAGGTAACACATAGCTATTTTCTTTATATTCTAAGTAGGAGATAAGCTTAAGCGGTCGACTTATGCCTGTAGAATTTTGCAGGGTTAACATCCCGTCATCAGTTGCACCTCTGAGAATACAATCAAGTAACCAGACAGTGCCTTGTAGGGGATAACTAAGCTTCACTTGGAGATGAGACGGCAGAAAGATAGCCAGCTTGTTCTGGCTTTTACAAGATTAAGGCACCAACCTCCATCCCCTCCAGAATACTGGAACACCTCTTACAGATATTCAGCTAACAAGGTGCTTCCTTAATAGACATTTCTTAAAGAGCTCTGGTTTCAGAGGTTTCTGTCTTCTTGCTGGGACAGGGGTTTTTTCTTATTTTGTTTTGCTTTGCTTTTAGAAGGGCTTTTGCAAGTATTTGAGGATGGGAAAAGAAATGGAAAGAAGAACAAATTAATTACATTAATTACAGAACCAAAAAATAAGCTGGAAAAGTGCTTTTCAATACATAGCCTTCTTCCTAGCTAAAATAAGCAGTAGAGTTCAATGCAATTTCTAATCCTTTTTTTTTTTTTTTTTAAACACTGCATAACAACAAAAGCTTAATAAAGCCTGTAGTCTTAGTATCCGAAATATTTCAATTAAGTGGAAATTCTACAAACTCACATTATAAAAGTCTTTCATTTCTTCTTTCATTTTAGGGACGTCAAGTAGTAAAGACCAGACTTGCCCTCTGAACTGCAGTGGGATTCCTTTATAAATTCTCCTATGAAACTGTAAAAAGAAAAGAAAATATAAATGCAGAACAATCTACAACATTCTGAACAAAAGGAACAGTGACACACAACATGCTGAAGAGAAAAATGCAATTATATCAATTGCCCTAGCAAAGGGATGACCTGCTGGGGACAACATGTTCCAGTGTCTTTTGAGGGACTGAAAGTGTCCAGTGAAGCCATCTGGGATCTCCGTTGATGGAATCAGCAGAGGCACAGGGAACAAAATGGACACACAGGCCAAAACATCGCTGTGCAGGTGATGCTTACAAGCCAGGACTTTTGCACATAGGAAAGCCTATCAAAATTGTATCACCTCTGCTGAGCAGCATTTATTCTACAAATATTGGAAAGACTACTCCAAATTTTGTAATTTAGACCCCAAAAAAATCAGATTCTTAGCAACACAGTATTTCAGGACAAACCACAAATGACCCACTACAATTACAGACTATAAATGGGAATGGTGAAAAGCAGTCAGCAATATCACAAAGCTTTAAAGACTACCAGTAAAAAAAAAAAAAAAAAAGCATAACTTATTTTTTATTCTTGTAAAACTGTAACAGTGTGCTGAAATGTATGTAGGCATACCAAATAAACATGAGATCACCAAAAAATCAAAAAATCCAGGGTGTGCCATTTCTAAAGCTAACAGATTTCAGATCATACTTCTAAACTAATAATCAGTTTTCTAAATGCATATTAAAACATTTGCACAAAAACAACGTATAAAAGATATTCTAGCTATGGTTTCTAAGGGTACAGAACAACCTACCGACACAGCATGCAATTCTTAGCTGTTAAACAGAAAATTAAATTCCCCAGTCCTGACACATTCTGTTCTGACACAAAAAGCTTGTATTAGGAACGGGTCAGAAGGAGATAACTCAGTACCTGTGCATAACTAGAGTCGTTTAATATAAACTATTTCTCAGTCTTGTCTCTGACACGTCACTGCTCTTGCACTCTCAGTCAGTGGTTTGGTTCTTACTGGGCTTATTTGAAAAAAAATCAGAAGCACTGAGAACTGTCTTCCTCAGTTCTCTTCTGATTTGTGTCTCTTTACGCTGCAGCATTTAGGAGCACGAAGAGCCCCTAAACAAAGAAAGACAGACTAGCTGTCTAAAGTCTTGGCTTTACGCAGCCAGGAGAGGCTCAAGATAAGCAAGGCCTCAGAGCAATTGAATCCTAGTAAAAATACACAAAAAATGTTACCATCTTTCAGGAGACATGTCTAAGAAAAGCATAAACAAAGGACTCTAACAAAGAAAACTAACCTTTCTAAAGTTCTGTTTTTAACATTATTTTAATGATGGCACAGGGTGACAGATTTAAAAGATAATAAAACACACACAACCCCTCCCCAAACAATTTATTCTTTGCATTTAACCTACAATGAAAGTTAGACCTTAAAAGTTTCAATTGACAAAGCTATCACTTCCTTGAAAAATTTATGAAAGTTATGTTTGTAACATAAGGAATGTTTTAAAAGAAATGTCCTTCTCAAAGACAGGATCCTTTTCTCTTTTTCACATATTTCGTGTCACAAGTTTTGGAAGATTAATGAACCCCTCATTGCAGTATATTTGCAAACCTCCTGCTGTTTGGGACATATCAGATCTTCGAAGGTGTCTTTAATGCCAGCAAGGATTCTCATCTGGATTTTAGAATGTGCTACTCTTACAGAAGTATTTTGAGGCTTTCTGATGCAAACAAAACTTAGAAGGGTTATGAGGTGGGGTTTTTTTTCCCCTGCCCCCTTTGCAAATGAAAATTTTAAACCTGTATAAGATGCAACAGCAATCCTGGAGGATGTCCACAAAGAAAACGTTGTGCTTTTTAAAGAAAACTTTGTTGATTTAATACTATTAAGATTGCTTAAGTAGCAACGCTTCTAGTGTGAGCGCACTTACGTCAGCACAGTTTCCTCTGCCAGGATAAAGAACATGGTACAGTGCTACAAAGCACCCTTCTAGAGATGTACTTCTAGACTTCACCTCATGCAGAGAGTTTCAGTGTGTGTCAACACAGAAACGAGGATAACTGCTTGCAAGAGAGAGGATAATTCAGTCTTTTGAAAGCCACGCAACACCAATTGCAGTGGAGTCATCCTGCGAAGAGATTAGCTTGTTTACTGGAAACTAGAATGAACCAAATTTGCAACATCTTTTCCGGGAACGTGAAAGAAAAAGAAATAAGTAGTATTACGTGTTCCCAGTGACAGGTAGCTATATTCCTCAGACCCATGGTACAGCAATAGTGTATCTTGATAACAAGTATTACTGCTAGGTCATTACCATTTTGTAACTTGTTTCCAAATGTCTCCATCAACCGTAAGATTATTAATGAAGAGAACTAGTTGAAGGAGAAATTCTCAGGATGACTTTTGTTCTAAATGAGTACTTTGGAAGAAGGTCAGGTGGGCATCAAAGGCCAGAATAAGCCTTCATAATAATAGTTTCCTATCGAAACAGAATTAAAACAAATTCAAACCATCCAAAGTATGGGGTTGTTTGAGGGGTTTTTTTAGGAGATAAAGCTGAAGGAGAACAATCAGTTTCAGAGGACTTGATGGCATTTACAGTTTTCTTATCTTCTGCCCTTCCCAGACTGAAACAGCCGAACACTAGGAAGAGCCCTTGAAGTACTAAGTAAAAACTGATATAGAAAAATGTGGAAGTACTTTTAAAGGAAAAGTTTGAAAAATGAGTTGGCAAAAATAATTTTTAAAAGACCGGAAAGGACAGAGAAATCAGCAGTTTCATTGGCCCACTACAGTTATGCAAAAAAACCCAGAAGGAAGGCAATCATTCTCAGTAGCTAAGATCAGAATTATTGCACTACCTGACAGAATAAACCTAAATAACATTCCGAGCTTCTTGCAAACCATTTTAGATCTGTATCCAGCTGACTCAGCTGTTCCAACGACTCTTTTATTTAGGCAGAGAAAAAAGCTCTCAGTCACCCCAAGTTGTTACAAGATCCTGCCTACAGACTCAACAGAACACAAGACTAAAGACTTTCACCGTCTGCCCGGTATACAGGAGAGAAACCTAACTGAAGAACAGAATCTTTCATGGCACAGGCTCCATTACACAAACGATAACATGGGAACAAGTGTGAATAATTTTATATACAACAGAAAACCGGGAGGAGTGGCTGATAAATGACAAGGTCATGCTGCCATTCAGCAGGACCTTAACAGGCTGGAGAAATGGGCTGACAGGAACCTCATGAGTTTCAGCATGAAGAAGTGCAAATTCCTGCACCTGGGGAGGAAATACCCCAAGCACTGATACAGGTTGGGGACCAACCAGCTGGAAAGGAGCCAGGCTCTTTTCAGTGGTGCCCAGAGACAGGGCCAGCGGCAATGGGCACAAATTGAAACAATGGAGGTTCCTGCTGAACCTCAGGAAATACGTTGTCACTGTGAGAGTGATTGAGCACAGGTTAAGTCACGGAGGTTGTGGAGTCTCCATCCCTGGAGATACTCAAAAGCCATCTGGACACAGTCCTGGGTAGGTGGCTGCAGGTGGCCTTGCTTGAGCAGAGGGGTTGCACCAGATGACCTCCAGAGGTCCCTTTCAACCTCAACCATCCTCTGATCCTGTGTGATTCTGCGACTTTGTGAAAATGACACGGCTGTGCTGCATCTCAGGGAGTTGTGGGGGCAGGGGGGGGGAGGAACCCACACATACTTCACAGCAAAATTCACAGCAAAATTTATTTCTGATAATCATTCCGTCACCAAACAGTTAAAGAACATAAAAAAGAGCAAACTGATTATTGGCCAATTGACCATGTTTACCATAAGTACCACACTACTGCCCTCTGCTGTCTTGTATTTCCATATGTAACATAAGATTGAAAACATGTTGAGAAATGCTGGGTTGGGTGTATATACTTGCAGAACCCTAATCTACTCACATGTTCTCCCTGAATCAAAAATTAAAATAAAAAGTAGAAAGTTCAGCAAATTACTTTACTTTTTCTTCTGCTTCTGGGGAGATGAAATAATGAGTCAATGTTCAACAAATTATTTAAAATTAAGGCTTCCTTAAGATAACACCTCCACACAGAAGAGAAGTATATAAACTTAGAGTTCAGATTATTGTTGTATGAAAACATGCGTCATTCAGAGAATGGTGTTAGGGAATCTGGGATGTTCCCATCAGCACAGGACATAGAAAAAAAGAAAGTCATCCTCAGCAGATGTAATTATATAAACACAACTTAAATAAAAACACAGGTTCAAGTTCTGTATCACATCTAAGCTAACATTCATTGAAGGACAGTTGTCATAAACTCTTGCAATTATTACTGATGTTGTTGATTTTGAAGTATATAGGACAAATGGACATTAGATGAGGCCCTACCACCTAGGAATTCAAAAGGAGCTTCTCATGCAAAAAGAAATTTGACTTGTAAATTGGACCTTCCCATTGTGAAAAAAGAGAACATACAGAATGAATTAAAAAGCTTACAAAGCAAGAAGAAAAAAAAATAACTCTCAAATTTGGAATATTCAAGATTAGTCATCATCTGAAATAATGAAGTCCGTAACATTCAACATTCGATGTGGCCTCCATGCAAAAACCTGGAACACATACAACCTCCCCTTCCTTCCCCTATCCCAATCTCTTAAGCTCATAAACCCAACTAGTCCCAGGACAAGAAACGAGGCCACTACCACACAACACTAGTCTGAAGAGTGGGAACTGGCATTCTCACTGCTGCACGATACAAAACTGGTTCTCTTGAAAATAAAACTTTCTCGGTTATATCAGGAAGAGCTGCACAAGCAGCAGAGGGACTCTGCCACCTCAAAAAGAATCAGTGATGAGAACTATAAGAATTAAAATCTGAAGTCGCACAAGAAAGTATATTTATAATGAAAAGAAAGTATATTTATAAAGGCTGCTGCCTTTAGAGGTTCTTCAACTTCTGTGGGTTGCATAAAAGGAAGAAAAAGTGCAAATACAAGAGTTGCTCAATCTCATTCAAAAAATCTCAGGAATGTGAAGAGGGTTCTTCATTAAGGCTCTGTGTTCAGACTCCAAACTAAGTGGAGACTTGATTATTATATTCTGTGTGAATGCCAGAACAGCTGGAAATTGCCAGCTACCCTGACTGTTTCTCTTCTTCCTTTCCCTCTCAATTTGGGCAACTTCAATCACAGATAGATGAAGGTAGACAGTGAAAGACAGAAATACTTTGGTGGAAATACCCAAATGGGAATATAACACATAACAGTTTTATTTAATCTTTCCTGAAAGTTATGATCATACTAAGCCAGGAAGCATTTACTATCTGTGGTGGCTGATTGTACCCTGGATTATTAAGCAGTACAATACAAATAGGAAACAAAAGCATAAGCTAGAGAAAGACCAGAGTGACACACAAACTTTGCTGCTCTATGACACCTTCTGCATAAGAAATGACTGATGGGGAGATGAAAGCTTTGTTTTGACAAGTATCAATCATGCAAAGACACAAGGGCAGTTACACACTTCAGAGACTGGTGTCTGTAAGAATCATGACTCCACTGAAAAGATGCCTAAATAATCATATAGGAATCAAGGAGTTTTATACACGGTTATGGAGCTGTACACGCATTCATTTTATTATGTCATCCTTCATTACCTCTAAATCATTACTCAACTGTGGTACAGACTGGCACATTCCCGGTCTCACTGTGACAACTCTTCCATCTCTTTCCAGTTCCTCGTGGTCACGCATTGCTGCCCTCCATTCCCCCCCAATCTTTTTTTTTTTGTTAGGTTTAAGCACAGAAGTTCTAATGGGAAAACACTGTGAAGTTCCCAGAGCCCCATCTCTCTATTGAGATATTCTTCTACAATAAAGATCAGAGGAAGATGTAAATTGAAGCATCTTGCACGCACACATCAGTGTGTTAATGTTTTCTCATTAATTCTCCTTGTGAAGTTATGATGGAAAAAAGTAAGAAAGCAGCCTATAGGCAGCTCTGCAAGAGTATTAAATGAAAACTGTATTTTGCAATTAAGCATATGACAGTTTTGGATAATGTAATCAAATATATGGATTCATTAGCAGTATGTGTACAGTATGAACAGATTTCTTCAAGCAAAAGTTCTCTCAGCTGTATTTATGAAGACTCATTACAAACAGGCTGTCTAAAGTCCTGTACTTTGTACGTACCTGCTCTATCCCTGGGACCAATCACCTTCTCTGACTCTCCCTTGCTCTCTTTTTAAGAACACTGGCATCTCTCAAGTATGCCATTTTCCAAAACCAAGCCATTACTACAATTACAACCTATAACCCTACAACATTATTACTATTGTTGTTGCTGTAATGTTCCCTTCAGTGCTGTTTCGAAACAAAGCTGATTTCAGGAGCAGTCTAACTGCACAGAAACCATGAGAATGTCAGGTGAAGTGGGTCTTTTAAGACACAGGCTGTTCATTTTCTTTAGCAATTTGTTCCTCTAGTGTTAACCACTTTATCCAATCAAGTGAAGACAGAAAGCAAGAGTCAGGAATTGCTCTTGCAACTATTGCTTCTGTGCTTCAAGAAGGTGAGCATGGAAAGGCAGTGCACTCTTCCAACACACTTTCAGATAAAAAATGTCTTTATTTGTGAGTTTTGTACAACCCTGAGAACATCACCAGGCTTTCCATAAAGAGCAGTGACAGATAATGTCTGACTTTCCACTGCATGCTGGGGAGGAGGCTGATTCTTTAGTCTGTATGTTCTGGTTCACTTAGCGCATAAGATGTGAGAAAGAATAAGGAGAACACCCTTGTTTTTAAAGTCTCATGTGCTCCACCAGAGTTCAACCATCAGGGAAAATTTTTCCTAGCCTCAAGCCAAGTTCATCTCCTTTATGAACATATTGAATTATTCCTGCCACTATTTATAGTTCAGCTTATAATTTGTCACATGAACTGAAACTCTTTCTGCTCAGCTGATCTGCTATACCTTCTGCGTGCTTGGTGAACAGAGGATTACTCAGTTAAGTCAGTGTATCATGGACTGACATCACTGATGGCTGAAGAGGAAGGCTGCAGCTGCTTACACAACACTTAGCTATTGTGTTACCTGAAAGGTCATATTTAACACTCTCTCTGCAAATAAAGTAGCTGTTACACATTTTTTGGATCATCCCTTTGACTTGGGAACATACTTGATCTTCAAATCAGCCAATCACTGCAGTAAAGAAACAAAGCCACAAGTGTTATGACCTCTAGCTTCTCCTTCCAGAGAAGATGACAGGACAGATAGTAGGATTGTAAGAAAAACTTGGGAAACAAATTATTACTTTTTCATGCGTTCACTTCATATTTTAAAAATATGAATTTGCTAGCTTCTTAGTTACGCTCTGAAAAAACATCACCATTTGGTATTTTTAAGAAAAGCAAAGTGCAAGACATAGCTACTACTCTCAAAACCAAAGGTAGAAAGCAGACGTAATGAGTAGGGGACACACTGAGTAAACTTTTCCCTCTACTTGAATGGTAGTATCTCAGTTCCCTGCTCATCAGGCTAAGTATTCTGGTCTCAGTCTCTCCCTTTAAAGTTTTCCACTTCACAAAGAATCATTTATGGAAACAGAAGGCTAGCAAGGGAGTAAGCTAATGCTGCAGGCCAGTCATCTAGGCAATGGGATGCATAACAGTTGTCCTCTAGTCCTCAGCAAAATACAGGTGGATCAGCAGCATCAGAAAATACCACCAGAATCCCCAACAGAAAATGCAAGTTTTAAGTTCTATTATGGAAAAGATGGAATTTGAACTTGGGAACCTCATATTCTGTGCATCATCCACCAAACGGCCACAAGAACAGTTATGAAAACCTGCCCACAACACAGCGTTGGGAATACTCCAGCATGTTTTTTCCCCCGCCTGAAATTCTTCCATAATTTTAAGATGACCAAGAGAACAATTCCAGCAAATAAACTATTCACATTAAAATCCCTACCTAGCTTTTAAAACAAGGAAAAGCACTTAGCACTTTTAATGGCATACCTAACATAACCCACTTTCTGTCATTACTCCTGAATCATTATTTGTCATCTGAGTAAGATAAAAATAATTCTGTAACTAAAAATCCCAAAAGCAATTTAAACATTATTAATGGGCAATTCACTTTCTTAAAATTTACCTGCAGCTTCACATAGAAAATCTTTTTTTTTTTTTTTTTTTTTTAATGTCAAGAATGGGCACGGTTAAGTAGCTGCCAGCATATTTCGGTTCTTCCGTATTGACTCCAAAATAAAAAAAGCCTATCAAGGTATAAAGTATTCTATTCAAAAGTAGATCCCATTCACACCATCAAAAAAATTCACTTCTCTTGAAGATTATCGGTGCTGCGTTGCATATTATTCACAGAAAAGCCAGACATATCCCAAGGAGGAGAGGGCACCGAACTGCTTCCTATACTTTTTACCTTTTAACTTACTCAGTGCAACTCTCCTTTTAACAAAGCAATCGCGTATCTTGGGATATCCTAAGATATCTGTGCTGGCAAATGTGATAATTTAAACATCAAACTATATGCCCCATGTAATAACAAATCAGTTTCCTTGGTGAGTTATTCAACGTGGTTTCCACTGATCCATGACTGTAAGCTATCCTGGGCCCTTCACTAAACCTGGGCTGTAAAACAGGGAGGGAGAGAAAGAAATGGAAACCATTGAAGAGAAGATTAATAATAAAAAAACCCTCACAGATCTTAATGAGATGCCAACAGCACCTCAAAACAGTAACTTTAAATTTAAATATTAATTAGTACAATATCCAGAACACAAAGGAATAAAAAAGTAAAGTTAAAATTCATAACCCTTGAAAGGGGATTTATGGTTCCTGAAGAATTCAGCTGTACCCATTTAAAGCCGTACCCTCTTTTCAAGTTTACAAAGATTTTTCTGTTTTTCCTCTTTTGCATTCTCAAAGCACAAATCAAATACAACTTCTAGCTCTCTGCAAGACAAGACAAGCAGGTCTGATACTTCATCCACTCCACAGGTTATTTTGCAGACGTGAACACAGTACGCTGTGTGATCCTGGTTCCAATCCCACAGTGCAAGCACAACGCAGCACAGCACACAATTATTACTATGAACATGTTAGAGAGCCTACGCAATACTGCCCTCAGAAATTCCTTGCATTTCACCACCAGTTTTGTTAGATTATTATTATTATTATTGGGTCTTCCATTTTGGAAGAATAAAAAGCCTTTTTCTTTCAGTGATTCCCCCCGCCCCCGACCTCGTAAGCAGACACAATCTAATTTAAGGCTATACATTCATTCAGAAGTGATAGCTAATGAAAAAAAAAAAAGCACACATAACTTTACCTTTTCACTATTCTTGTATTTTTCCCAACTTTTCAGCATCTTAAGCCATTTTGTCGTTCTTTCAATTTCAAGGTGCTTTTGCTGAAAAGAAATTAGAATTTTTTAATCTTTTCAAGATAAATACATTTAAAATTATTTATGTATTTATAAAAATATTGAGAAACAGTTTAACACAACATCATCAACTTTTTATCCAGCCATGTAAGAACAGTGACAGAGAGTAACATCAGTTCACTTAAAACATCCCCAAAAAACAGCCAACCAAAAACCAAGCAGAAACCCGTAATATTTCAGCACTATGTGAAGAACTGTATTTTGTAACAGGAGTTTAAGTACAATATTTATAAAAGTTTCTTCTCTGCACATTTTTGGCAAGTACAAAAAACTTCAATTTGTTTTTTATACTCTAAATTTTCAGGCAAATATTCCTGCTGCAACCTTTTTAAAGTTAGTTGACTCTGCAATGATGATCTTCTTTACCCAGACTTGCCTTAATCACAATTAGCTACTGTTTTCCAGCGATCACACAAACCATTCCTTCTTAAAAGGCACAAAGTTAAAAAGATACAAAGTACATGAACAAAAACAAGTGCATGCAAGAGTGACAGTGCAGTAGTAGAAATAGGAACAAGTTCCAATTCTGAGTATCGAAAGCCTTGCGATAATTCTCACCCTTGGCTTGGTACATTTTTACCTAAACGGCCCTGTATCTTAACATCAAGGGTTTCTTCTGAAGGTAATATCTACTTGCTTAAATTATATTACTGGCAAGAATATTTCCGTAACAAGGTGATAAAATGAGAATTCAAAACAAAACAAACCCTATCTTCTCAAAATAAATAGTTACATCAAGCAGCATCACATGTAACATAATAAATACGTGAATTTCTCACATATTTATATTATATACAACTTAAAAAGCATATTGTAGAGATTGCTATTCTGCCTATGAAAACCTTGCTACAATTGCCATGAACTTCTTGAATTTGGGAACCAAGCGAGCACTTGGAATTAGCTATTTTAATCCCTGGAATTTCACTTTGGCTCTTCACAGCCAAAAATCTGTATTTTGTTGGCTCCAATGATAAGACGACTTTTAGCCAGTATTTTTACAGCCCAGTTTTACATGCTGTAAAGTAGGCGAGGTGTCTCTGATTATACTACAAAGGTAACCATTAATTGGGTTGTTTTGGGTTTTTTGTTTAATTTTTTAACAACACTATTTCAACTCTTTCATACTGCTTTGGAGCTGAGGATCAACACTGGAAGAGCTAAAGCAGAAAAACGTATGTGTGTGGCTATTGCTTTCTCTTCAAAGATGCATATAAACAAATATTTATTTTGTAAAGGACAGCCCCTCTACCTACAAATCCAGGGCTTAATAAAGACAAGAAGGATATTTTGTTTCATGTGGTTAGGGATGCAATCCGGCAACAATGTAAGAGTTTAATATCAAAGCTCTGCAGGATACTGAAAACTTATTAATACTTTCATTAACTGCATCTGAAATGTTGGGGGAAAATATAGAAGAATATTATTATTTATTGTCTTAATAGAATTCTAATTTTACTTCTATCTTTTACTCATCAGAATTTGTGCATTCTTTCTCGGCTATCAATGCAACAAGATGGGCAAAGGACTATCTTTAATCCAGGTGCCCAAAGCCTTGCACTTGCAGAAGTACGACTTGAGGACTGTTTAGGTCCACCTCAACCATGATTCAGTCCATGAAGTGTCCTGCAAATAAGCTGCTTTTTTTTTTTTTAAGTTATTTTTATTTGAATCCAACTGACATAAGCCTGACATAAGTATAAGAAAGTTAAGGGGAAAGAAGTGCTTCTACTCTCTCAACCCTAACTTACCTAACTATTCGTGTTGCAATCAACTGCCCACACTCTTGTCAGGTTCCATGCTGTGTTTGGCAATATCTCAACCACTTGCTTTTTTAATTATTTTTTTTTAAATAATAATAATTTAAAACACTTTTCTTAAGAGTAAGGTTAGAGGGGAACTGTAGAAAAACTACCGCTTCCCTTATTTCATAGGTATTTCAAGGTTTCACAACCTTGTTTCTGATTCTCGTCCACACTTGCAAACCCTTTAAGAAATAAGCTTTTCTAACATGTCTAAAGCAGATGCTCTCCAGGCATAGTTTAGATTGCAGGAATAACATTGCTATCAAGTCAGGAAAGGTCTCTGCCCTCAACAGGTTGTTCAGATAATTGGTAAGAAAAATAAAACCCTATCTGCTCCCACAGTCTTTTTGTTTGTGTGTTTGATCTACTTTCAAGATTCTGGGTCTTTTGAGCCAGCAGCTCACTTCAATTGTAGGTTTGTTCAAGCTTTTATGTCTTCTGTGTCAATTTATCCCAGTTCTCAAGTGATGCTACTGTAGTCAAAATAACAATTATTTCTGTGTTCAGTTGTTGAAAACTTTTAGCTATTTTTTCCCCAGTCTGAATTATGTTCACTTTCATGTCTACCAGGTGCAACACTGAAAACATGGATAGATTTGACGCGGCTCATTGCAGAGTAGATGGATGCTGCTTGCTGCTCTTTCAGGCAAGTTCCATGTAGTTGTCACAAAAAAAAAAAAAAATAAAAATCCATTTATCTGTCTTCTGAGTACATTTTACACTTTGAAGCATTTTTGCCATTGGGAATAACAGAATCCCTAACTGAAGCAGAGAAGGTTTCTTACTCTTGTGTCAGTAAATAATACACTACTGAAAGCAAAAAAGCATGAAGTTAAGTTGGCAAGCATCCATCTTTTGTGCAGCACTCTGCCTTCCTGGAGAGCAAGCGTGCTAGAGCTGAGGCTTAAAGCAATGCTTTAGCAGAAGCCTCACACAGAACACTGAACAGCTCCCTGGAGAATTTATAATCAAGTAAACCAAAGACAAAACCAAACAAACCGAAAATGACTTAGAAAACACTTCCATAGCACTTCAAAATCAGAGTCAGACACAGACTCCAGATCTCCTGAGGTCTGTTCTCTGTCCACTTTTCTCTTCTAGGTGATCTTTCCTCCCCTAGTTTTACCTCAGATGTGATGTATGATTCATCTAAAGGTTAAGTAGTTCATAATGTAGGACAATGACTCCATGCATTTAAGCCACCAAATGCCCAGCAAGGTAACGAAGCATCAAAATTACTCCGCATTCACAGTAATAATGCTTAATCCAAAAGTATTACGCACATAAATACACACACAAATACACACACAGAAAACCCAGGTTAAGCTTTACACTAGAACGCGTATGAAGAAGAGAAATTAAAAATTCACAAGGATACACAGCCCTTTACATAATTTGCAAACTAAATGAGAACATGACTCAGGAATATTTTTTAAAATTCACAAGTAAGGCAAAAAGAAAGCATAAACAGTTCTGCCAAATAAGTGACTCTAAAAGATACTGCACAGAAAGCTTTTAGTGCTAGCCTACGTAAACATGACACATTAATTATCCTGTGAATGGTATCCTGAAAATTGTAAAGATTCAAACACTGCTGACAGAAAACAGACAAACCTCAAACCAGCAGAGGTCAGGATATCATCAGGAGTATAACCAAGAGTCTAATACAGGACCACTACTGTATGATTATAAAAAGACACTAGATTTGCAATTTAGCATTGATTCAATAAATGCAGTTTCTATGCTGACATTTTGTCTGAGACCGCATGAACACAATATGGGACAGAGAACCAAGACACTATTTTCCCCCAATAATTTAAGGCTAACTGCAAAGCCACAGTGAATCAGAGCTTCAAAACACATATACCACAATAATTGCAAGCTGTCTAGTATTTATGCTCGTAGACTCACCAACCTGATGCGTCTTCATGATGGAAATGAAGTGATATATACACTCACTGTGTTATTAAATGTAATGGAATAATGGAACATGGCAGAAAAATGCAACTATTTCAGGCTGTGTATGCAGAAACACACACAAATCAAAGCAAAACAAAAGGGACTCAGGAGTTCCCTTCTTTTATGAGAAGTTCTTTTTACTAGCCCAATACTGAAACTCAAAATAATTCATTTTTAGAAACACTGCTGCTCTTAACACTTGGGAAGCTGAGCTGCCTTAGAACTAATCATTCTGTCCCTCTTTCATGCACTCTGCTGATTTGTGCAGCCAAGGGCGCTAACTTACAGCTTTAAGTATTTTATCATTAGTTTTCTGATGATACAGAAGATCAATATGGACAAACAAGAAAGATCTGACTTGGTCTTGGATGTAACAATGGGCCTGACACACCAAGGGGAAACACCAGTAGTATCTAGGCCCAGACAAGTAGAAATTCAGTTCCCAATGATTTTCATAAAAGCTTTCCATGTTCCCAGAACATCAGTTCCCAAACTTCTCCTCCAGTACCCTCCAGCAGCACAAGGATTTTTGGACTAGTGCCTGCACCAGCTGCTGACAGGTCTTGCACGTACAAGAATACATCTGGCTCATCAACTGACCACTACAAGGGAGGCCATCACGTTTCAGTGGCAGCCAGGATATTTGTCACCATTTACCGAACTAGAAAAGCACGCTACACTCCTCAGGGAACAGCAACGTACACTTCAGCATCAAAGCCACCACCTCACTTGGACAATTCACCCACCCAGCACAGCTGATGACAGCTCATGACACAGAGACAATAGCTCTTGCTCTTTCAGGGCAGAGCTGGGTGTGATCTCTTAAGTAGCTCTGTTTCCTTTACTAGGTCATATAATGGGTGAGGAAAACTCATGTCTCATTGCAACTAGGAAATGTAAGGTTGCGTGGGTCCCAACGGATCTGCGGGTGAGTTAACATGGCCTCAAGGACCACAGTCCTTATGGGACTTAGATCATGTTTCTTTGGGAATGCAAATCACTAAAATGCTTCACCTCCTCATTTCACAATGATCTATATTAAAGAAGTCGTAAATCTGTAGATGTTTACTTCCTAGTCAAAAAAAATGCAAGACAGTGGACTTACCTTTTCTATCGCTACATCATGGACAGGAAGCTCCTCTGGACTGAAAATAAAGACAAAGTTCATATTACTCTTGGTTAAACTTGGCACAAAATCATTTCTGTATACGTTCGTAAAAGTAGCAATATGTAGTAATGAGTAAACAAGAATTCTGAACTTTAGAGATTGACAATGACACACAGGAACCCTTGGAATTTATTTTTTAAACACAGTAAAACTCACAACGTTTTCAGTACAGAACTAGAATTATTTCAATCTTGAACCTTCTACATCAAAGTAGTTGCATAGCTTCAAAAGACAACAGGAAGTTTCTTTTTTTCTTTAGTAAAAGAATCCTGTGCTGTACTAATGAACTGAAACCTAAGTGAAATCTTTGTTTTGTTTATTAGACCATACTATTGTTAGCTGAAATACCCCTATAAAAGGTTTTCCTTCTTTACTACTGTGTCCTGTGAAAGGCACTGAGACTTTGCTTGACTTAAGAGCGTTAACTTCTATTTTCTCAAAACTCTACAAAATTCTCTCTGATTAACAGGGAGAAGGTTGTAGGAAAAAAAAAATCAGTTTTATTACTAGATATCTAATTAATATTTAAAAATACAGTCCTTTCACTTCTTAGCCAAGGCAGGCTACGAATTGAAAGCTTGAAAAGCAGCCTTTGAAGATACATTTTCAGACTTTATATTTTAATTTCATTCTGAGGACTCTAACTTCTGTTTTTCTTATCAAAGAAACTTGTACTTTTCTTGTCAAAAGTAACTGGACCACTTTGATGCCAAATGAGCCTTCCTTCCTTTGTCCGCATCATCTGCAGCTTCCAAAAACACAGCAGCACATCTGTAAGCAGCAAGGCTCACTTTTTCTGCTCTACAGATCAGATAAATAACACACCCAACAAAACCCTGTTTAAAAAGGACTAAAAAGCAGGCACTGCGAAATCCTGTTAAAAAAAAAGCTCCTACTGAGTCTTCATACTATGAAAAAATCCTCCCCACATCATTATAGCTGTCAATAGCAAAGACATTAAAACCCACTACTTTAGACCACTATCAAACCTGTGCAAGGGTGAAAAAAAACCACTGGTGAAGGCTACAAAAGTAGGTTTTATTATAGAATGGTTTACCTTGGAAGGGACCTTAAAGATAATCTAGTTCCAACCCCCCTTGCCATGGGCAAGGACACTTCCCACTAGACTTGGCTACTCAAAGCCCCATCCGACCTGGCCTTGAACACTTCCAGGGATGGGGCAGCCACAGCTTCCCTGGGCAACCTGGGCCAGTGCCTCACTACCCTCAGAGTGAAAAATTTCTTCCTGATACCTAGCCTAAATCTACCCTCCTCCAGTTTGAAGCCATTACCCCTCGTCCTATCAGTTTTGCTCCAATCAATGTAACAACAGTCCGATGCAAAATGCCTAAATTATATTTGATCTCATTTATTTTGTTTAAAAGATGCAGTTTCAAATTCAGAAGTTATGTTTGGATAAAGAATTACATTTGAATTACTTCATCTAATGGAAAAGCTTGCTCCAATCAACACCTTTTCAGAGACCACACACACAAGCCAACGTTTCCAGTATACAGCCTAGAAACTAATTTAAAAACCAAAAGCGTTCCCTTTGAACAGCATTGCAAAAAGCCTAATCCTTTCATTTAGAAGCACTTTCCAACTATCTGAAAGTTTTCTTGATGTACAATATCAAAATCCAAAAAAATCTGATTAACATCCCTAAATAGCCTATATTCAGTGCTGAGTTGTAAGTGCTATAAAATCATAGTATCATGCACATTCCCATATAACTAAATTAACAAGCTGAAAGTAAGCCCTTTGTATGCCAAGTATCACTGCAAAATGAAGCTTATTTGAACAGAAGTAAAAAAAAAAAACCTAAGCAAAGGGGAAGAAAAAAATTAGCAAAGTGGAAGAAAAAAAAATTCAATTTGATAATCTGCTTGGGGTTTTTTGTTGTTTCGTTTGGTTCTATGGACAAAGATTGCTATGCCCTTCAAATGGCACTTAAAATTTTCAGTTCTTTAGTGACCCCTTCTCTCCCCACGCTACATTTCTGAACAGCCTCCTCAGTGGCAGGCACTGTCTGCCTCCAGCAGACGCAGCAGCCTCGCACAGGAAGATGAGTGCCCAGCAGCCTCATTCTTCGTGGCCCTGCGAGATGACACCAGCAGCTGGCTGCGCACACTGGAGAGGCTTCTTCCCCCGGTGCCTCCAGCAGCGTGCAACGTACCGATCTGACACCTCCGCATCCCCACGGACTCACACCGCACACAGCAACTCCTCTGCTCAACTGGTACCACTTGACAGTTTATTTTCACGTTTGCTAATCTGGCATGGAAGCTAAACACGTGAAAGATTAATCAAATCTTATCTTCTCACAAAGGAAGAATGAATCGCAACAATTTATTAAGGAATTGCTCTTTGCTAATTTTGCAAGTTATCACTGGTGTGCAAACAAAAGGCACAGCTGAATCTACCGAGCCGCGAAAGAAGGCTCTTTTGTCCTGGGAAGCAGACACCATACACCCTCACTAAATTAATCCAGCAGCAAATTTATGACCACGTGCCTCGTTATTTCTTTAGCTGCACAGCTATGCACTAATACCACATACCTATATGTTTTAAGCACTGAAATTCCACAGGATCACATTAAGCCAGCCCCATGTTTTTATTCCCCAAGATGCTGCTGGCAGCTGAGCACCAGGAAAACAGCACAGAGGCTGAGCAAATTGCCCCGGGCTGCTCAGTAACTCACTGGACTGGAACACGGGAGTTCTGGAGATCTTCCTCTCAATTAACTAGATTGCACCAACTACACCCATGTACTCACATACATAATATTCAAATCTGTCACGCAAGGACTGAGGGAAAGGCATGCATAGTAGGCAAACTAACTCTCCCCACCTCCTAAAGGTATTTTAAATAAATACATTTCCATTTAGCATATGTGTTTTCTATACAGAAGCACCTTACAGGTTTGGGGTTTTTTCCCCTAAAAAGGATTAGGTGGGATCAGACGCAAAATCAATTAATGTCTATTAATCAATGTAATTTTATTGTACCTTCTTTTTTTCCTTCATAATGATGAATCCTGCCCTTCCTTCCCCAACCAATCTAATTTTGTTATACCTTCATTATTTCTTTTAATGTTGAATGCTCTCCCACTGTCCCCAGCCTATTTAAACTTGTATTTTTCGATGTTTTTGTCTGGGTACTTCAAGTAATAATGTGAAGTAGTAAACAATATTAACATAATATAGCCACATCCAGCCCTAAGATGTCTGCTTTCCTTTAATAGCTCAAGTAATATTCATTTAGGGGATACAGAGAGGAACAGGACTGATTAACGTAATTAGCTTGGAACCATACAATACTTGATATCCAAAAGAGGAGTCACAGATACAGCTTTTAACTGAACTCACGTAAATATGGTCTCACTTAGCAGAAACGAAATCTTAACACTTCATTGTCCACTATAAAGAAAGATTCAGACTAGGTAAATCCACCCATTTAATCAGGCAGGAATCAAGAATCATTACATCTGGTATGTGCCTTTGCCCCAGGCATAAAGACTCCAGCCTCCCACCTGCAGGCTGTGCAGCCCACACTGCAACCTAATAGCAGCTCAAGGGCTCTGGTTGTCCCTGCCAAGCAGCTCTGGTGTTACAGCATTAAGAGAAAGGTCTGGAGATGTTGTCTACAGGTTTGGGAGCCACAAAACGCTGGGACCAAATCCTGACTCCAATAAGGAGCAGGGTCCACATGAAGGTGTGCTGGGTTTCCTACTAGAAGGCTCCTGAAAGAGTACTAGACTTCAAGATCTGACTGGAACTCAGGACCTCTGCCTGTGGTCCTCACTGGTGGCGACCTGCAGTACCGGCCCAAAGTCTTCTTCCTATCTTTCAGTCTGGACTATTACCACCTTCTGGTGAGGATTTCATGCAAAGAAAGGGTGGCCTCTAAGTTCAAAGAAACAAGATTTCATTTTGAAGAACAAGGGCTTGATTGAAAATGCTTTTTTTTATTAGATTGTAAGCGATGAATGGATTTTACATCTCTAAATCCACCACTATGGCTAACACAGGTCTTCATGAATTTTCCAAGATAACTTAAAGGAAATACTAATCTTAAATGCATAAATATCTGACACTTCAGAACATTAAACATGCAGATCTATGGTTCTGACCATTAAGCTATGTGTTGTAATTAGCCTCCTCGAGTAACAGGGGTAGTTTAAATAAATTGCAAAGTCTCAGACTTAACAAGCACCTACCCTACAAGTCACCTACCCACTGCTGCTGTTTAAATCAGTCTTCTTTAAACAGCACTTTGATATATTTGTTCAATATAAACAAAGGGAAGGACTCACTCCTATTAGTCACTCATCAGATTTATTATTTTCCGACATTTGTATTTAAATCCCAAATATGTTCCCTGCTGGCTCAGATCACGTTTCCCTGCTTCCAGTTTGGCTGTAATAAATTTAAGAAATGTAAAGACTCCTCTATCATTTGCAGCTTCAGTTGAGGATGGAAGATGTTTACTGCGATAATGAGCAGTCTTGATACGTTGATAACCCCGGAACTGTGAATTCCAGAGGATCAATTCAATTCTTCACAGTTCCAAGCTGTATAATCCCTGACAGTAAATTTTTCATTGGAAAAAAAGTAGTAAAAATTGACCATAATAGACTAAAAATCTTTACCACAAAACTCACTTGCCTGAAGAGCTGTTACATTCAAAATTTCTTTGTAAGCTGTATTTTCATTTCTCATAACTTCTATTTCAAAACACACCCCTTGGTTAAAAACCCTCTCTACTTGCTGTAGTCTTTCTTACCCCAGAGAGAATTAGCCAGTGCACTGTGAAGAACTGTGGGGTCTCTCATCCTGAAACACGTTGCAGGAATAATTGTGATATGTGTAAGTCATTATTTAATTTTAAAAAAAGTCAATTAAATTCAATATTCCTATATTACTGAACTCACCATAACATGACTATTAAAACACTGGAATCCTCATCAAACCTGCGGTGCAGTCCCTACACAACAGTTTCTCAAAGTATTTCTCAAGTATTTTCTCATGCTGTCTTCAAAGTACTAAGTGCCCTAGCATCACCTGCTATTGCATGGACATTTTAACTGAAAAGTATTTCAAAATCATATTTGGTGTCACATATTAAATACAGTGTGGGAAAAGAACACTTATCTTCGTGGTCTCATTGACTTTATCATGAAGAAATAGATGTTGTGTGTTCAGTTTTTCATTTGTGATGCAACATTAAGTGTTTAAATCCATGAGGAAAACATACTTGCTACTACTCAGGAGAATTATTTTGAAGGATTTCTTTAAAAAAAATTAAAAAAAATTTAAAAAGTCATTTGCATCATTTTTGAAACTTCTATGATCGAGGCCTTTGTGAATAAAACATCCACGAAAACATGAGTAAGGCATAAAACTCAAAAGCAAAAGTGTCATGAAATAAATTCATGAAAAGCGATCATGCACATCTAAGATATGAGAAGGAAGGGAAGAATTCAGTTGACATTTGAACAAGAAAAGCTTGAGTACGCACGGAGTTGTTTTGCTGTACAATATAGATTGCTGAGTAAGAAACTGCAACAACATTTCAGTACTCAAACATATTACGAAAAAGTAAATCTTCCCAAGTACGAACAGTTTTTAGTCTGTGTAATCTGTCAAAAGTGAGTTGTAGGAGTCTATAGCTCTACTAGACAAAGAATTGGTATCTTCACACTGGGAAACCAATTAGACAACAATAAACACCCTGACTAGGTGTTCTCTTAGGCCTGCCTCCTTTTCAGTGTCCAATACAGGGCACATCAAAACTGTCAAAGCAATACACAGTATTATGGATAGTTACAACAGTGCTTTGCAACAGAATGACCCCTTATTTTATACATACACACATACTGTTTCCAGGTAGCTTTTACTGCCTCCTGTCATATAATATACATCCTGATCCTTGTTCTAAAGTCAGCTGACAAGTGCTTCACAATCATTTTATAGAAGGGAAGACAAATAAGACTAATCATCTAATTCACAGGACACACAACATTGTTACTTATAATGACTATTTTTACACTGGCATTATGTCACAAGATGGGCTACAAAGCAAACTGTTCTCTGAAGTCAACTGAAAAAACTCATTAACCATTATAAGTAGAAATAAAACAAGACTTCAATATCATGCCTTTCTTTAGACCTATGATTAAGTTATTCTACTCTTCAGAGCACAAATCTAAAGCACAACTTAGTACTGAATTCAGATCCTTTAGTCCAAACAACTTAATTTTCAGAATAAAGCAATCATTCATAATCAGAATTAATCTTCCAACTTTGGGATGGAAATTAAAGGCAATAGCGTCATTGTCAAAACCAGCAATACATGGAAAAGATTTCTGAAAATATTAAGGAGAAAGTAAGAAAACTGTTTTTTAAACTAAATGATGGATTTTCAGGATAAAATTCTATGGATCACTTTCTTCTTTCCAGTACAAATTTTACTTATAAAATTCACAATTTTGATTGTATGTGTCTATCAAAATAATTGGAGCTCTGCTACTGTAACCACCCACTTCGAATTTTCACCAAATAACCTCTGCACAGTATGGGGGTGGTGACTACAGCAGATTAAAAAACAGCTTTCAGAAGTTTTTTTTTAAATTCATAAGCAAGCCAAAGCAATTAATTAACATACGGGATAAGCCAATGTGATATTCCACAATATAATTATCAGGAAGCATGCTGCAAGAAAGAATTTAATGCTGGCAAAAGATTGGATCACATGTGATTTTGTCACTAGGTTTTAGTTACAATTATTATTTGTGGATTCTGTGGACATTGCTGTGAATATGCACAGCACAGTGCCATGAACACATGGCTCCTGTCCGGAAAGTCTCGAGTCATGCACACTCTCAGAGATAAGATAAAGTAAAATCAAAAGATTTATCAAATTCAGTTAAATCTCTAAGTGCCGACTTTTTAGTAAAGTACTGCTTGGGAGAAGATAACTTCACTGTAAAGTTTTTATTGCCAATTTAAAAAATTATCAAGAAATTCATAGCAAAAAAATCCCTGGATTTCCACTGCCACATGCTAAAATATATGCTTTCTTGTGTCTTTAGTAAAAGACACGTTCTATATGCAAACTTTACAGTTTTCCCAGGTTGTAATCAGCAAACCTTTGAGAAAATCTATAATCTGCATAATTGAGCACAACAGCGCTTCTAGTGATTTCTGTTGTCACTTTAATTTAACATAAACACTGCAGTTAAAAAAAAGTCTTCTCAGAATCACATTCTAGAGGGTCTTTTAAAAAGATAAAAATTAGTCTAAGCTACCTGAAAACTCTCAAGTGGCTAAAAGACAAATGAAAAAGAATGAATCTCTTGCCTTGCTTCTGATTTACATTTGATATACAAATGTCTAAAAAATCCAGTATTTTTTCTTTAAGCATATATATATATACAGATTGCTTTTAAGTACTGCTTTAAGCTTAGTTACTGTACAGATCACTTACACTATATATTAATAGCGACCCAGGACTTAGACGTTGGCAGCTTTAGTTGTATTAAAATTCATGTGCTATGCAAAGAGTATTCCAACAGAAATTAACCAAGATGGTAGCATTCCAGCAATATGTATTTTTTTTCACCACTGAAGCTCAATGCTTTATGTACCTACACTTACTTCTTTTATGAAATCATCTTCTGCAGTCTAAAATTCCATTTTGGTGGGTCTTTCACTTGGGTGGAAAGTAGCAGCATCTTTGCGCTTCGAAAAACTCTTGCCCGGGACCTCTTTCAGTACTCTTCATAATCAGTGTCAGTGAAGCACCTCAAACCAGGACACACACTCTGGCCATTCCCTAGATTCAGTTCCTTTAATCTTCTATAAATGCTAAATATAGTGGCAAATATATGTGGTAATAACGATTATGTTAAATCCTTACATTTTAGGGCTTAAGCAGTAACTCAAAACCGCTTTATGTATGTTGTATAAATTAAATCATGTATTACCATATTCAATCATTTTTTCACTTCTGCAACCTAATAGCTCTTTTCATAAAAGGAAGTAGTTCATGAATTCCTAGTACACAGTGGGTGATCTTTTACTCAAATCAAGTAGCAGCAGCTGTTAACAAAAACACCCTGTTTGTCCTTAGTTGGCAGAATTATCCTGCAGCTTACTTTTCTGTTTGCAATCAAATCTGCGGGATTGCATTCACCTCATTTCTTTCTCTATCAGCAGAGGATTGCTGAAGTGACAGCCTGGACTAACTCAGCTAAAAGAATGAATTTAAAATTCAAATTTCAACTCTAGTCCTAAGAAAAAGCTAAAGAAACGGGTACAATTGTGACACTGTTTTAGGGAAAAAAAATCCATACCATTCTGAATGATAGCAAATAATAGAACAGTCCTTCCTTCCATGGGAAGGACCTGCATGAAGGGAGGAGAGTAGTAGAAGCATACACTAGATCATCATGGTAACAAAACAGGAAAAATAAATAAAAAATTAAGAAAAAAAAATCAAAAACCCTTTCAAATGATTCTTTAAAAAACCAAACCAAAGTAATTTTCATTAAGATGAACAAAACTGAATTAAAGAGAAGAACACCTTAAATGCTTTTGTAAAGGAACTGAAATTAGCAGCCCAAACCACAGAAAAAAATTATTGGTAACTTCTGGACACATATTGCAAGCCTGAGAGCACAGCACATGGGCAAAGCTGCTTATTTTCCAATTGAAGCCAAAATTAACTAGTCAACAAAACCATGGCTGAGAAGGATACACCTGAAATTCTACTGCTCTGCTTTTGCGGCTATGAATACCATTCCAGGAGATAGGTTCTTCAGCTGTTATTCAAATTACAGGTGGTTGCCTGCTTCTCTTTAAACAGGTGACTTCAAGCTTTGCATAAAATGTGTTGATTCTGGGTTCAAATAGCCTCCTTAGCTTTATGAGGTTCTAAAGCAAGCCCATCTTGGACAACGACCTAGCCAGAACCGTAAGTAAGGCACCTCCTCCTTCTCCTGGTGAAGTTCTACTACCAAGAACACAAGTGGTGTGCAAATACTGTAAGACCCTATATGATTGTGAAGCTCACAGGTGATCATCTGGGAGACAAAAGCCCGGTTCCTCTCCCTTCTGCTACGTCTGGTTTAGATAATTTTCATGGAACAGCTTTTGAATACATGACCACTTTTGCCATCAGGTTGGCAAAAAAGACTTGTTTAAACAGCAAATGTGAGGAAAAGTGAACAGCAAAAGAGCTCCTCATAGCAACAAAAACACGTTCTAAAGCAACATCTCTGACCAGATGCTATTGCAAAATAAGACACTGAGTTAAGGAAGCAACTACTGCAAATCCATATACATATCATGCTTTTAGAAATAAGTTCAAATGCATCAATGCAAAGAAAAGAATCACAACACAATCACCACGATAACAAGACAAATGCAGAGATCAAAGTTCATTGTCCATCATGGAAGCAGAGCTGTAAACTAGAGAGTCAGAACGGATAATGACTAAGTAAAATTTACTGCAAGTCCAGTGGACTCTTCCACTGTCAGTGATGTTTAAATAAAATTGCCGATTTACCTTGGTCTCTGAAAGGTCTGCCTCTGAAACTTAGCCCTGTCACTGCACAATCGCATAGGAGGCAGAGATTCATTTCAGCTCATCGGGCGTTCCATAACTGATAAACAGTAAAAAACCTCTTCATTAATCATAGAATTGTCTAGGTTGGAAGAGACCTTTAAGATCATCGAGTCCTAACACTGCCAAAACCAGCATTAAAGCATGTCCCTCAGCACCACATCTACCCATCCTTTAAATACCTCCAGGGATGGCAAATCCACCACTTCCCTGGGCAGCCTGTTCCAATGCTTGATAACCCCTTCAGTGAAGAATTTTTTCCTAATATCCATCCTAAACCTCCTCTGGCACAACTTGAGGCCGTTTCCTCTTGTCCTATTGCTTGTTACTTGGGAGAACAGACTGACCCCCACCTCTCTACAACCTCCTTTCAGGTAGTTGTAGAGAGCGATAAGGTCTCCCCTCAGCCTGCTTTTCTCCAGGCCAAACAACCCCAGTTCCCTCAGCTGCTCCTCAGAAGATTTGTTCTCTACACCCCTACCAGCTTCGCTGCCCTTCTCTGGACACGCTCCAGCACCTCAATGTCTTTCTTGTAGTGAGGCACCCAAAACTGAACACAGTATTCGAGGTGGGGCCTCTCCAGTGCCGAGTACAGGGGGACGATCACTTCCCTAGTCTTGCTGGCCACGCTATTCCCGATACAGGCCAGGATGCTGTTGGCCTTCTTGGCCACCTGGGCACCCTGCTGGCTCATATTCAGCCAGCTGTCAACCAACACCCCCAGGTCCTTTTCTGCCAGGCAGCTTTCCAGCCACTCTTCCCCAAGCCTGTAGCGCTGCATGGTGTTGTTGTGACCCAAGACCCGGCACTTGGCCTTGTTGAACCTCATACCGTTGGCCTTGGCCCATCGATCCAGCCTGTCCAGATCCTGCTGTACAACCTTCCTACCCTCAAGCAGATCGACACTCCCACCTAACTTGGTGTCGTCTGCAAACTTACTGAGGGTGCACTCGATCCCCTCGTCCAGGTCATTGATAAAGATATTAAAGAGAACTAGCCCCAGTTCCGAGCCCTGGGGAACACCACTTGTTACCAGCCCCTGACTGGATTTAACCCTATTCACCACCACTCTTAGGGTGCAGCCTTCCAGCCAGTTTTTTACCCAGTGAAGAGTACACCCATCCAAGCCACGAGCAGCCAGTCTCTCCAGGAGAATGCTGTGGGAAACGGTGTCAAAGGCTTTACTGAAGTCCACGAAAACAACATCCACAGCCTTTCCTTCATCCACTAAGCAGGTTTATTATGTATCTATCATTGCTGTGTTTTCAAACCACGCTTTGTCATACAGAAATGCAATTAAAATATTATTTTAGAAGTAGTTCCCTGTGAATGCATGCACAAAAAATGGTTTTGTCTAATGCTAGGAAGATAGACCTAAAAAAAGCATTCTGAATCTCAACTAGTAACCCAAGAAAACTTCCATTCCCCTCCTTAAATAAAAATAATATCCTCAAGTGTACATTAGGGCAAAAGGAAGGAACGTTAAATAGAGTTGAAATTTGTGGAGGTTTTTTAACAGCAGTTCCTCAGTGTGTTGATGAATACTTCAGAGCAAAATCACTCCAAGGAAGTGTATCACATATTAGAGGGCAGAATCCATTGCACGCAATGCAAGACTACAGTGGAGTTTTCATAGTATATGTTTATAATGTCACATGAAAAATTCTACACAGTCAAAATGAGGCATATTCATATGTTTAGTAAAAAAGGGAATTAACAGAAACACAACTCTTCTCTAACATCCAAGATCTGAACTTTATTTTTTTAAAGATCTGTCTTCGGCAGCTGAACACACTTTCTTCCCAAGGGAGGGAAGAGTTAAGCCACTCTCCTGACAAGGTCTGACCCTGTCTCACAAAGCCAAGAAGAGAAGAGGGGAAGTGGAAAATGACAGCAAGTACCTAATGAACGACGACAATATATAAAAAGCAGTAAGATTTACATTTATAACTGAGCTATTAAGAATAAACAGTTTATTGCTCTTTTAGCACACCATCTTATCACTTAATATGTTTGGCAATACTTACTGTGCCTAGAAAATTAAGTATAGTGGCTGTGTGTCGCTACAAACAACTTTGCAACTCTCCTAGTAACGTTAGCACCCCTTCCTTAAGCTTTGACGTGCAGATTTTTCTACTAAAAATGTGAAGTGAAAATTACATAAAAATCCCTATTTTTTGAATACTGCTTTGATTTATTACCAAATTACAGCCACCATGCTCCTTTCTTTAATTTCTACTACCCAAAACTTTTGGCATCTCAGCATAACTGCTTTTGCTGCCAAGAACACTCAGAGACCAGTCCTTAAATCTCTTATCTGGAGAAACTTCACCTGCGTACCTACTCAAACCAGCAGGGTTAGTTGTGTAAGAGCTTCTGTTCTCGGACATGTGGTTTGACAGGCATGTTGTAGAATGTATTAAGGAATGCACAAAGAATATTTTAGAGACAAGGGTTGTTTTTCAGCAAGGCTATGTATAAATTACCAAGAAACAGAATGAGAGAGAGGATAACTAATGCTCATCATACTGCTCCCTATTAAAAAGTTAGGGGCAAAATAATAATACTGAGGGGGGAACCAAGGAAAATCAATAGCTTCATTTGGAGACATTTAATGGAGTATCTCACAATTCTTGATTGAGCTCTCCTTTTCTTTGCTCCCCTAGCTCATTTTTGCAGCAAGCTGCAGAAATGCATTACACAGCTAGTAAAACTGCAATACGTTTTTTTTTAAAGAGTAAAGTTTGATAGAGAAGAGCAAGTAGGCCTCTATCTTAGTAAAAGAAAGAATCATGAACTCCGCTATTTGAAAAGCACCTCTGGCAACACACTAATTTCCAGCATTAGCAAACTATTCTAAAATCATGTTCACTGCTTTAATATATTCACAGGATAAAGAATAAGAGTATGAGTCAGATTCTCAGCTGCTTCACGAATGGGGGAGGGGGGGCATCCACATCTGTATTTTCTACCATTAGTACTTCTATTGTGCATCTTTTCCTTCATTAGGAAAAAAAAAGCCAAACAACTAAACGTCCCTGCAGAATAAACCTCCAATCTGCGCAGCCTCACTACACTGATGCCTGGATATTTATCAACATAAGAACATCTGCAACAGTGCACATACATCCCCAGTTTCCATTTATTGAACAGGTAGTAAAAGAAAAACATGTTTAAGCTGAATCATCCAAGTTTGACCAGAAAACCTGACGATATTGGTTACTGCTGTAAGATATTAATTATTAATACAAGTTAACACAGACCTTGATAATAACAAGACCTGAAAAGACTTCACATTGTGCAGGTGGGAGAAATAAGTCTTTAAAATAGCAGCTGCATTTTTTTTAAATGATGTCATGGTAGCTCATTATTTTCACAGCTCGTTATCAAAAGTTAACAGGACAATTCAGTTGATGGCATTCATCAGTGAATGATGAAAAGAAAACAGTTCTTGAAAAGTTGCAGTAAATAAATTTTAGTTTCTTCTGTTATTTCTACTTTGTACCTATTAAGACCTGAACAACTGTAACCCTTTCCACAATATATTAGTCAGCATATATTCGTAATAATCTATGTCTCCTAATGTAGAGTAGTAAAGTAAAATTTCACCTTGAGCTTTACCTGCCCCAAATTCCAAAAAGTAGTGTTGTTTTCTTCTTACTCAGAAAAGCGCAACTGTGGTCCTAAAAAGTTTTCTTAGAAAACTGAACGCCTCCCTCACAGCTGGGTGATGTACAGAGATAGATAAATAAAAGAAACAAACAAGAATATACACACAAGTACAGCTAATAAGAGACCAGAGAATATAAATCCTAATTGCTACCTAAAAGGGAAAGGTGCGGAATTTTCTTTTTTCTTCAATACTTTTTGCTTGGTCACTATCTGATGGACTGAAATCACTAGTTCTAACAGGTACCGAGCAAATGATCCGGGCTGATGTCTTATCCTCAAGAGGGAATGTCGTTCAATGAATTAGAGATTTCAGCACAAAGAAGCGCAGAACCTGGCAGTGTATTGGACAGAAGCTTATTGGTGTGGAGACCTAAGCCAAGGAAGATGCTTTCTAGCTGTTTGGATTTGCTCAAATTTTAGTGTTCTGTGCCATCCTAGGAAGACGCTGAGGCTGTTTTGCTTACTCCGCTCTCTGACTTTTGGCCTGGAGCTGAAAGGCCCACAAGAGGACCAGCTCTTTAAACATGAAACTGGTGTTGACCTTTAGAGCTGCAAAATGCTGCTTTCAGCGTCTACCCTACTTTAGGAGCACGTACAAAGTTTAGGCTGTTTTGCAAACCCCAATCAGCCAGTGCTCTTGCAACCATTCAACCCTAACATTATATGGGGCAGGGAGGGGGAAGGAATAAAGTTATTTTGTCCTTGTAGCTTGTCCTTCAGTTTCATAAAAAATAAATATGAGGGTACACTCACAAAAATACATGTTTAAATATGCACTTCAATGATCTTCAGTTAAAGCTTAAATTCTTATTTATTTACAAAACATTGACTGTCATTTGGATTTGTTGCCTTCTTTTGTTGCTTTAAGACCTTTAATAATTTTTTAACTATAAAAATCATTCATATAATTCCCACTTCTAAGTAAACAAAGTAATATAGATATTATTATTTAACGTATAGGCTTAAAAACGAAATTAAATACCTTTTAAAACGTTTCTAGGAGTAGTAGAGGACTTGCCACTCACAAGGAATAACATATTAGTTCTAGTAGCTTTTTTAACCATCCCAAAGCAGTAACACCTCAACTAAAGAATTCAAGGAGGGGGAAGGGGGAAATCCCAGATTCCAAGGCATTACTGGAATGCCTGCTATGAGCTCCAAGACGCTCAGAAATTCCTTTAGTTTTTTTCCCTGAAGTTATTCCCATATCAATGACTGCTGCTAGAAAAACTGCAAATAGAACTATCTACAAGGTAAAGTTTCTATGAAAGAAGAGTCCCCAGTGAAAAGATTAAGAACACTTACTTTAAAATTTAGCCAGGCTCCAAGATAAGATAGAAAGGAACTGCTTTTTTTGTGGGGTGCAGGGTGTTTGGAGTTCAGTTTTCTGGGGTAGGGGTTTTATTTTTGTTTTCTACTTGTTTGGTTGTTTCTCTAATTGCAACATTCTGGCGCTTTTTCGTGTGTGTATATTCTCAGCATGAAATGAGAACTTTTGACTACATCTGGAGGAAAAAAAAAAGGAGGCAGTTTGACACAACATTGACCAAAAAGGCACAACATATCCAAGAAGAGGGGGGGGGGGAAACCAAACAAAAAACAAAAAAAAAAAAACCACCCCACTAAACAAACCCCTTATTTTTTATGAATACCAAACGCATTCCATCTTTTTCATTTCCAAAAGCAGCTGAAATAGTTTTTGTTATGACTATCTGTGAAGAGATTTGAGGCATTTCTGCCATTCCTAAAATGCTTGATTGAAAGAGTCATATGTTATAGACTAAGGCTTATCTGAGCACTATGGTGGTCCTCTGAGACAGTCTGCTACGACTCGATCAACTACAGGTATAGAACAAAATATCCATCAGATAGAGTTTCTAGAATATTCGATCTTATCAAAACACTGGTAGACTGTATACACAAAACACTGGTGACTAGATTTCCTGGAGGAAAAAAAAAGTTTCTTTTAAAAACGAATGGTATTTTTCACACCAGCCCTAGTGTTAAGTATTCCTCCACTACAACGTGAAATCAGGAGCCCAGCAGGATTTTTACTGGAAAATTTACAGAATATGGACCATGTCTGAAGTTTTTTGGGTAGGGATGTTGCTGCCTGGGGGTTTTTTTTAAACATATTTTTAGGATTTTAAGTAACCACAGTGCACCTGTAAGAAATATAATGGTCTGTTCTCTCAAGACTCTTGCGTTCATGACTAAGATGAGCTCCCTGACATGGGCTTCTCCTAGACAAACATTATGTATGTCAAGAGTAAAGTTTTAATAGGCACTACTCCATATGTACCAGGTGACATTGAGGAAGACCAACGGTACTTGACAGAAACAATGCGAATGGAATTAATACTGTATGAAAAGGTATCGAGATGAACCAATGCTACTTCACCTTTCTTGTATTGCTTTGCAAGTTGAGATCAACATAACAGGGTTGGAAATACTGCACTGGAAAGTATGAACAGCTGTCAGCTGGGTCCATGTGGCACATGTGCAGCATAATCTCAGCTACAAGAAGGCACATCAGCATCCAAAGCATAGGTCTCAGAACTGATCTGCGTCCTCTGAGTCATTTAAGACCTCTGGACTCTGAAATGGCCTTTTTTCCCCTTGGAAAACAGTGCACTGAAAGCATTTCTCTTCAAATACATCCTCAGCCTTACAGAAGGAAGCAAGCACACAGTTGGGTTGTACAACAGACAATCCAGGAACTGCGGTCATGTTTACAGTGTTGTGGTACCAACGCATCCAGAAAACATTGGTTCACTTGGCCAACATCTTGGTTACCTTCTTTGTGCCAGTAAGTTTCTAGTGCTTGACTCCATACCCAGGGTGGTAGTTCTCATCACTACATGTATCGGGCAGAACTGGCAGGGTTTCAGTAGCCAGGGGTTGTAGGGGTGACCTGCATGGGAGGGCAGCATGACCTGCCCTGTGCCAGTCATGGCGGCTCCAGCCAGCTCTGAAACCGCTATAAGCAAGCCAAAACTTCAATCAGTTGGGGGAACCCATGATGCCTCTACCAAAAGCATATTTTTAAAAGCATGGCAGCTGCTAGAGGCAGGAGAAATGGAGGAGATGTAGGGAGAAGCAAAAGAGACTCATGGAAGGTGTTGTTGGGAAACGGCTGGAGACGTGCTCTCAGAAAGAGGAACATCATGCCAGGGAAGGGACATCTCCCAGGGGACTGCAGCCCGCAAGTGACCCACTCTGGGGCAGCAGAAAATGAGTAAGATACAAGGAGTGGTAGATGAAGACAAGTAAGAAAGCAGGAGTGGCAGAAAGAATCCATTACATGCAGGACCCTGACCACCTGCACTGCCTGTTGCCTCACCAAAGGAACTGGGGCAAGCCAAAGGTAACCCATGGCAAAAAACAAGGGAAGTTTGTCCTGGAAGCAGGAGGGAGAGGTGTGTTTCTCCTAGGCGTTTGTTAAAGTTTTATGTTTTGCGGTCCCCCCAACAGGCAAATCAGCAATCAGAATGTTGTTATTTGGCAATAAATTAAATTATATAGAAAATTCCATGTTGAGACTATTTTGCCAGCAACACCATATGGCTTAAATAAACCATGACGACCACCACTTCCTTACAGCCTCGCAACAACAGTAATTGGTAAGGCCGAGTTTTCTACATTTTAGCCAATAATAAGACTTTAGCTCTTTCTGGTTCATGCATGCGTCTCATATACAATTTATAAGCTGCTCTACTGAAAACATACCCGTTACAATTTAGTCAGTCCCACTGACAATACTCCTTATAGGTGCATTTCATTTTGTATAATCTGGTCTTAAACACCTCAAGCGACTGACCCCTTTGGCTCCCTATGGAGTTATTGTGCAGCTTTGCATGTTTGCTGGAAACCACCTTCTCAAATCCAGCTTCCCTCTAAAACTTTCCTTTATTGACTTCAAACAAGTCTCACAATGCTTTGGAACTTCAGCTCACTGAATTTAACTTTCTTGTTCCCTAAATTCATTAGGTATTAAGTCAGCTTTTTTGTTTTAAATAGCTATTTTAATAACTTGTCCACACCAATTTCCTTTTAATATCCAAAGTCAACTAGAATTTCCATAGTCATTTGCAGAATTGCAAAATAAAAAACAGTATTACAGCTACCAAACTAAATTGTGTTCTTAAGGCAGAAACTATTAAAAATTTAAGACAGTGCTAGGAAAAGATGGTCCTAGCTATTCTAAACAATAAATACTACAACAACAATTAGAATCAACAAAGCTGCCCAACAAATATTTCAACTGTGGGTCCTAAATGAAGGTTAGCCTTCAGGGAAACGTCATATCCATTTCCAATCACTAGCAATTTCTACACTGCTACATAAAAAGTCACCTTCCCTCTGCTACTCAGTGTATTCTCAGAAGAAAATCTAAACAGTTTTACCCACTTCTACTGGTATGGCAGGAAGACAATAGAAGTGTAAGCGTGTCTTCAGGTTCTCCAAGTTTACTTATTCCCAGTTTGACACACAAATAAGGACACTGGGACACCAGAAGAATCACAGATCTAGACCTACTCTTCAAAAGTCTCTAGCCATTACTTTCTCCCATCTTCTCAGTGGCAACTTACACAAGCAGCTTGAGTGCTTCATGCCACCAAACTTATCTTTTCTGCCCTGTCACACACACTTTGAGAAACCTGGTCTACTGGGGCCTGATGAGGTTCATCTATCAGAAAAGGGGAAGAACACCTTTGGTCAGTGGCCTGCCAACCTTGTGAAGAGGGCTTTAAACTAGAGTTGCTGGGGGAGGGGAACTGGAATCCATCCCACTCCTACCAATACAATGCTGATACCAGTAGTAGAGGCCCAAAACCTGGAGATGGGTTGCAGGTCAGCAGGAGTGCACCTGCAGTGCAGCTTAAAGGAAAAATAGCCACTCCAGCCAGGGAGCTAGATTCATCGAGGGCCCAACTTAAATGCCTGTATGCAAATGCACGTGGCATAGGGAACAAACAAGAGGAGTTAGAGACGTGTGCACGCCTTCAAGAATATGATCTAATTAGCATCATGGAGACATGGTGGGATGGCTCCTACGACTGGAGTGTTGAAATGAGAGATGCAGATTCTTCAGGAAGGACAGGCAGGGGAGACGAGGAGGGGGTGTCACCCTCTATGTCAAGGACCTGTTGGAGTGCATGGAGCTCTGCCTGGGAACAGATGAGGAGCTGACCAAGAGCTTATGGGTCAAGATCAAAGGGAGGGCAGGGACAGAGGATGTTACAGTGGGGGTCTGCTACAGGCCACCTGACCAGGAAGACCAAGCAGATGAGGCCCTCTATAGCCAGACAGGAGCAGCCTCATGTTCACAAGCCCTGATCCTCCTGGGGGACTTCAACCACCCTGATATCTGTTGCAAGGACAACACAGAGGAGCATATGCATTCCAGGAACCTCCTGGATTGCTTTGACGATAACTTTCTTCTCCCAGTGGTAGATGAGCCAGCGAGGAGGGGTGCCATGCTGGACCTTGTTCTCATCAATAAAGGAGAGACTGGTGGGGAATGTCATACTCAAGGACAGCCTTGGCTGCAGTGATCATGAGATGGTGGAGTTTGAGATCCTTAGGGCAGCAAGGAGGGCGTGCAGTAAGCTTGCTACCCTGGACTTCAGGAGAACAGACTTTGGCCTCTTCAGGGATCTGCTTGATGGAATACAGTGGGATGAAGTCCTGGAAGGAAGCCAAGGAAAGCTGGATAATATTCAAGGACCACCTTTGCCAAGCTCAGGAGCGATGCATCCTGACAAAGAGGCAAAAATACCAGGAGGCCTGTATGGATGAACAAGGAGATCCTGGACAATCTCAAACAGAAAAAGGAAGCCTACAAAGGGTGGAAGCAAGGACAGGTAGCCTGGGAGGAATACAGAGAAATTGTCCAGGCAGCCAGGGATCAGCTTAGGAAAGCTAAAGCCCAGATAGAGTTAAATCTGGCCAGGGATCTCAGGGGCAACAAGAAAGCCTTCTATAGGTATATGAGTTACAAAAGGAAAACCAGGGAAAATGCGGGCTCACTCAGGAGGGAAACAGGAGACCTGGTCACCTGGGACATGGAGAAGGCTGAGGTACTCAACAACTTTTTTCCTTCAGTCTTTACTGGTAAAGCCTCTAACCACACCACCCAAGCTGCAGGAGGCAAAGGCAGGGACTGGGAGAATGAGGTACTGCCCGCTGTAGGAGGAGACCAGGTCCAAGACCAGCTGAGGAACCTGAAGGTGCTCAAGTCCATAGGACCTGATGAGATTCATCCGTGGGTCCTGAGAGAACTGGTGGATGAAATTGCCAAGCTACTATCCATCATATTTGAGGGGTCGTGGCAATCCAGTGAAGTTCCTGCTGACTGGAAAAGGGGAAACATAACCCCATTTTTAAAAAGGGTAAAAAAGAAGACCCAGGGAACTACAAGCCAGTCAGTCTCACCTCTATGCCCAGCAAGATCATGAAGCAGATCCTCCTGGAAACTCTGCTAAGGCACATGGAAAATAAGGAGGTGATCGGTGGCAGCCAACACGGCTTCACTAAGGGCAAATCACGCCTGACAAATTTGGTGGCCTTCTACGATGAGGTTACAACCTTGGTGGATAAGGGGAGGGCAACAGATGTCATCTACCCGGACTTGTCCAAACCATTTGACACTGTCCCGCATGACATCCTGGTCTCTAAATTGGAGAGACATGGATGTGATGGATGGACCACTCAGTGGATAAGGAACTGGCTGGATGGTCACACTCAAAGAGTTGCAGTCAATGGCTCAACATCCAAGTGGCGAGCAGTGACGAGTGGTGTTCCTCAGGGGTCTGTACTGGGACCAGTACTATTTAACATCTTTGTTGGCAACATGGATGTTGGGATTGAGGACAACCTCAGCAAGTTTGCTGACAACACCAAGCTGTGTGGAGTGGTCGACACGCCTAAGGGAAGGGATGCCACCCAGAGGGACCTGGACAGCGTCGAGAGGTGGGCCTGTACCAACCTCATGAAGTTCAACAAGGTCAAGTGCAAGGTCCTGCACATGGATCGGGGCAATCCCATGCACAAATACAGGCTGGGCAGAGAATGGATCGAGAGCAGCCCTGAGGAGAGGGATTTGGCGGTGTTGGTGGGTGAGAAGCTCAACATGAGCCGGCAATGTGTGTTCGCAGCCCAGAAGGCCAACAGCATACTGGGCTGCATCAAAAGAAGCATGGGCAGCAGGACGAGGGAGGTGATTCTGCCCCTCTACTCTGCTCTTGTGAGACCCCACCTGGAATACCGTGTCCAGCTCTGGAGCTCCCAACATAAGCACATGGACCTGCTGGAGCGGTTCCAGAGGAGGGCCATGAAGATGATCAGATGTCCTCTGCTATGAGGACAGGCTGAGACGGTTGGGGCTGTTCAGCCTGAAGAGAAGGCTCCAGGGAGACCTTATAGCCCCTTCCAGTATCTGAAAGGGGCCTACAAGAAAGCTGGAGAGGGACTTCTTACAGGGCATGTAGTGATAGGACGAGGGGTAATGGCTTCAAACTGGAAGATGGCAGATTTAGGCTAGATATTAGGAAAAAATTTTTCACTCTGAGGGTGGTGAGGCACTGGAACAGGCTGCCCAGGGAAGTTGTGGCTGCCCCATCCCTGGAAGTGTTCAAGGCCAGGTTGGATGGGGCTTTGAGCAACCTGGTCTAGTAGGTGTCCTTGCCTCATGGCAGGGGGGTTAGAACTAGATGATCTTTAAGGTCCCTTCCAACCTAAACCATTCTATGATTCTATGATCAGCAATTAGCTGAATTTTGAATGTACCTTCGCAGGGCCAAGGAAAGCTGCAGATAGGACACAGCCAAGAAGAAACAGAAGTTTATAAACTACCGGTAGTAATTAAGGCCTATTGTACTTGAACAAATGAGCCCTAATTTTCCATCAGGTTGCCCACATCCAGCAGCCTTCTGATACAAAAGACATTTTTCAGCTACTTAGTATCTTAAGATGTCAGTATAAACAGGATTACAAATCATTGCAGATCTCAACGTAACTGGAGTACACTGTTTGATACTGTCCCCAGACTTTTAGTTTTCAATGTGCATCAGCCTGTTTCGTTAACTCACACTGTAAAAACCTGATAGATGGGTCATGGGGAATTATGGGTCTTATGGATGATAACCATTAAGGCAACTGTTTGAGGCTTTTGGTACACACTGCATAGTTTCAAATTCTTGTAGGAACATGAGTTCCTTTCAGAAACTGTAGATTGCACAGGCTCAGTATTGCAGTCTACATGAACCCAGACCATAGTTAAAATCTACAGTGCAATATAAATTGTCTTTTCAGGGACAGACAGATGATATGCTTATCCTAATTATATTTCTCCTTTTAGGAGAGATTTTATTTCTCAGGGAAACAGAGAAGTCATCACAATGATTTTGCTTTAAAGAATCATAAAGCAGCCTCGATGGCACTCTCAGGTGAAGTCTGCCTTATAGCAAGACATCATTAGCATATAAGCAACAAATATCACACAATTAGCGAAGAGATAGAGTATCTACAGACATTGTTAATTTGTGCAGTGCTCATGTGCTATAAGTTTTTCAGATTTCATCCCTTGAAGTTGACTATGCAGAGAATGAATTCTGCATAGACTTTGCACTAGTGACTAATGACACTGCTAGTAAGGCAGTACGTTCTAATGACTAAGGTCCGTCTACCCCACCACATCACAAGAAGGACTGCAGTGTGATGTAAGGGTGCCCACAGCAGCTTTAAGTTACAGCTACAGCAGCATGGAAGCTGGCACATGGTGATTTGCCCAGCATCATCTCCATAACTACATCTCAAATATACTATAGCTTTGGAACTGTAAAATCCAAGACTCCGGAAAAGTGACTGCAGCAGCAACTGTAGCAGACATGAATAACATTCTTCTATGCCTAATGTATAAAAAGGCAAATATCACAATACAAGTAGCAGGAAAAGTTCGGGAGTTCATATGGATACCAAAAATCAATAATCCACCTGCAAATCTGAAGGCACGTGATTCAACTCCCATTGAAGTCAGGGGTGAACTTAGCAGTGGCTTCAATTACTTTTGCACAAGAAATAATTCTGACATCCATTCTCCATTAAGAATACCTACAGCCGCAGCTACAAAACCAGACACACGCTGCTGCAGCTGTAGTTTACCAGCACAAAGACCTCTCTGTGTAAAATAGAGCTGGTTGGAAATCATACACCAAATTAACTCACTCTGACGAAGCAAAAGCAGTCTACAGGTAAAGATGACTGTTTTAACTGACAGCTTATAAAAACTGTAACATTACAAAATACAAGAAAGAGGGGGGGAAAATGTCCCCAAAACATCTCCCAACCCCTCCAATACTATAAAAGTACATAGTTATTACTAAGTTTTCCACTCATCACTGATTCTTTTGGATTTTAATTGCACCTCATGTATTCAAACATAAATGCCAAACACCAAGAATGGCAGAGAGTCTTGACTGGGTATTATCAAAAGCAGCAAGTCAGCCTGTGTTCTGCAAGTTGGATATTTCCATCTGCCAACCACAAAAGTCCTAATACATTTTAATCTGTGTCTTTTTGGCAAATAAAGATGAGAGTATTATTTGCTACAAAGGAGGTACTTAACTGGATTCTGGTATTTTCTGACTTGACTTTATGATGCAACATTAGGTCCCAGATCAGGAGAGACTTCAGTAAGGTTACTAAACATATGAAATTAAATGACATTTATCTTTGAAGGATTGGGACATAACCTTAAATGTGTTGGGTTTTGGTTTCTTTCTTTTAAAGGTCAACATTATAGTAAAATTTTTTTTAAATCCTTCCAAGAACTTCAAGTTTGTTTACGTATAACACAATTACTTAAACCCAAAATTTATTTGCAGTTTAATTCAGCTTGAAATATCTTTTTCGTAGACTATCAATTTTCATTCCCAAATAAAATACTCAAAAACATTTCACTCCCTACAGAAGATCAAGTTACAGAAGTAAAAAAACCTAGAAATGTAATTGAAAAGCACAGTGAAAGATTACCTAAACTTACACAGCAGTTTCCAGAAGATCTATTAAAAGGCGTAAGACTACTGTCACAAAATAGGCGATAGAATAAAATGCATAAATAGTAATGGCAGCAAAGTCTTAATATTATTTTCTTTTCAAGCTAGCTACTTACTGTAGAAACCCAAATCTATCTGTGACTTTGTAAAGACGATAGTCAGCATCTTCCCACGGTTCAATCTGCGCACCCTCCCGTCCCTGAAGGGAAGGAAAGGAAAAAAGAGCCAAATTAAGTTTTATGACACAATAAGCTAAGACACAGAAGACAGCGTTTAATCACTCAAAGCATAATCTTTGGGACACGCTGGCAGTAGGGTAGAAGAGGGGAAGGAGAACACTAGTCCTAAACTGACCAACCAAGAAAAAGGAGAGTAGCACACCTCCTCCAGCCCCTACAAACAGTATTTTCATCACAGTAAACCTCTTGTGGTCACTGCTATGCACAGAGTAAGTTTCAACCACTGATTTCAACCACAGACTCATCATAATCTCACATCTGTTGTTAACCTCCACAATAGTCCATCAAGGTTCCCACACAGTGCCGTCTACTTGTTTTATTTCCTTAGTCCATCTTTCCTGAATCATCACCTGGCAACAGCACGTACTGCGGACAGTTTTGAGCTAACATCCATGCTGACTTCCAGCAGCTGTCAAACAGAATGCAGCACTGAGTTTTCCTTCAATGACGCAGTCATTCATGTTCCCCTCTTCTACTCCAATTGCCAATTTACATAAGACTTGCAGAAATTTAAGTATATTTCAGCTAGATAGTCTTCCGGTATGGGCTATGCGCAGGTTACTGCACTGAAGAGAGGCCACCACTCAGAACACAAACCATGTGTGTGGTTTTTTCCTTATTAAAAAAAACAAAAACACCACAACCACTCACTTAAGTGCACACTGTGCAAACCACCACTAAGCCCTAGCATGTAAAATGTTTCATGAATTCTACAAACAAGTCTATTGCTCAGTACTCCAATGACACTTATAAAGTCCGTAAGTATTACAAGAATATCTGAATATGATGTAGGCATTCTAGGCATACTCTGTGCCAGGCTTGTACTTGACAAGCAGTTCAAGAAAAAAAAAAGGATATGACTAGTGTATTTCCTCAATTCCTTACAGCAATCTGACAAACAATGCAGTTTGCTTATCTTTTAAGTCCTCTGTAATGATTTAAATGTTTCTATTACCATAACCAAAAATTAAATAAAAAGTAAAATAAGAGTTCCTCATAGATATACTGAGCATCCTGAAACACCCTAGTTTCATTACTTCTAATACATTACACTACCTTATATAGTCCCAAAGCAACTTGCCATGCACCTGAAAAATGAGTTGATTGAATCACTATCCAGAACATCCCTCATGGAGGGAGAATTTAATTCACCCAGAGGCCAGTGTATCATGAAACCAGCAGGTTAGTACTATAGAGAGTATTTTAAACACAAGCTAGCGCCAACTATGATTTTTTTTTTTTTTTTAAACAGACCTATTACTAGGATTAATTACAAAATGTCTTTAAAATTACTATCAAGTTCACTTACTCTGTCATACTTGGCAACTATCTCCGCTCGCTCTTGGGCAAGTTTGATAGCAGCATCCTGCTCAGCATCTGCACCTGTAGAGAATTAAAGTAATGCTGTTCAGATTCTCTTCCTTGTAAACAAAGAACTGCAGCTAAATATTTGGAAAATAATCTTCAACTTCAGGAGAGACTGCTTGGATGAAGAAATGCCAAAACAATTGTATCAAAGCAAAACATGACCTCGGTGCATATCTTGAGTACTGTTCAGAGTAAAATAGCAGTTAGGATACCATCCAATAATTATGAGTATAGAATGTTCCTGATTTTCCACTAAAGCAGATATTAAAAGAAGTTAAAAAAATAATCCCCCACAACCCACTAACTGGAAGACAGAGGATAGTAAAAGCTACTAGTTGCTAATTCCACAAACATTCACATAGACAAAAAAAGCTAAAACATAAACTACTGGTTTAAAACAAAAGTATGAACTATTTACAAGATTTGGAGAGAGGGATTAGAATACCGATGAATGCTGAAGAAATACTGCACGACTTCATCTGAGAAATTGTCTAAGACTTATTTCTCAGAAAGCAGGGAGGGAAATCATTATAGTATCAGAACTGCAACTTGGGCAAACCCGAGTTGGAATAAGCATAAGGATATGACAACAGGAAGGTTGATGAGCAAGAAAAAATAGATATGTGGGTAAGCACTGGATACAGCAGTTTACTACAGTGGTAAAGTTAAAGTTTAGATAAATCTGGTTTGATCAAGAGAAGGTGAAGCAGACTGCACGCATAACTGAATTCCTTGACGTTGGTTCCTTGACATTGTTCCCTTAGCAGAAACCACCTCTAGAACATGGACAGGAATGTAAAGAAGGCACCATGAAAAGAAAAGTAAGAAAGATGTTGCTTTGAATATTCAACAACATAATGCCCTTCAATATCCCAAATGCGATTATGATTTCAAACCAATGAGGCAAATCAGTTTTAATCAATTATAAGTTAATGAAAGATCCAAGAGTTGATTTGTTTTGATTGTTAAAGAACAATGAACTCTAAATAAAGCAAAGCTTTAAAAAGGTTTGAAATAGTTTTCAAGCACACATGGTTATAAAAGTAACTCCGGGCATGTGGCTTTTCTTCACTATTTAGTTCACGGTAACATAGTGAACTTCAGGAACTGTACCTATCAATCATCTGGGCCATGAAATAGAAAAACAGATCAGATATTACATTTTTGTATCATATGACATTATTAACACATGTTTTTGTTCAAACCCAGTATTTCTTTCATAAACTTCACCTACATTTTTCTCAGATATTTAGACAAGAAGCTGTGCCAAGGTGGCCTTCTGAGGCACCTGTTAGAGATTTAGCATGGTCTCTGCGTGTTTTCACTTGGAGTTTCTTTAGGGGAATGCAGAGAGAACCTCAGTATGCCCCGTCATAGACACAAGGGCCAGCATTCGGGCAACAGTATTGCTTGTCCCCATCTTTCCCTAATGGAAAATCTGACTGCTTCTTTAAAGCTTGTAATTATGATCTCAAGAAGGTACACTTTGTTCTCCTCATTCTGGCTCCCTTCTGCTTGGTGCCATAATTTGCCAATCGTATTACTCCCATTTATTAGTGAGGACATCGAGCTTTGTCATTTTTTCCAGTGTGCACCAGAACCAGCTCACGTGTAGTTACACAATCATTTGAGGGAGAGAAAAAAAAAAAAAAAAAGAGATAAATTCAGAATTACACCTGCTATATTTGGTACCTCTGTGCCACAACACTGATAAAGAATTTCCTCCCTGTAAGGTGAGAAGTAAGTAGACTCATTTCATATTGCTCAGCCTTTGGTGTTGTCCAAGCAGTGCGCTGTTCCTCCTGCTCCTTCAGGTGCTGGATCCACCTTTGCTCCTAAGCTTAAAGACGACTGCAAGTCACAAAGCAGTCTGATTTCCAGTTTGTTTTTCTCTGACACAGTTTATAGCGATTGCGGGACTCTGTTACCCCAGCTACCCACGTCAATGCTGACCAAGACACAACTTGTACATGCCAACCACAGCACCCTTCGAGAACCCCTCCCCAGCACCGTCACCACACAAGGGCACAGACTGAACTCTATACACCTCTGAGTGCATTCAAGCACTACATATTCCCCAACACAATTATAACAATCCCTTTTTTATCCTTTACTAGTTGACGCACTATGCCTCCTAAACTGACAACGTCCACTAAAGCTATCAAATCTACGCTGGCAAAGTAGTACATAAAGCTTAGCATTACTTTCAAAGTGAGAAGCTAAAGGAATCATAATCAAAATTAAATTGCATTTTCTTTTGTAAGACACAGAGATCTGCGCTTACAGTAAGTCTTTATAGAAGGTCAATTATGGATTTTTGAAAAGTAAACTTTATGCCTGCTTAGAAAGCTGACATTCCTTCAGAGAATTCAAGTACTGAGCAATGCTAAGCTTTACTTCTCCAACGGACAAATGTGGGAGAAAAGCTTACTTGTTTAAAGTACAACTGCTGCTGGGCTTCAAGAAATGGGGGGAAAAAAATCCTATCACTTTTTCCCAGTAAAAGAGGGATTAGATTTGATTTGAGAAAGTGCGGGTGAATAATAAGTAGTCAATGTTGTACTACACAGTAGTCAATACATTCCAGTAGTAACTAGTCAATACATTTATTAACAGAATTAAAAAATAGATTACTACTTGTATTTAAAAACATACTCAAAAGGATATGCACAGCTCTTCAACACCACAGACAGAATAAGTGGCAGAAGTTGAAACAAAGTTTAAATCTTTGCTTAAAACAATGCAAAACTGTATTTGCCCCAGAAACTGAGTCCTGATTTATGCTGAAAACATGGCCATGCCTTACCTTCCTTTCCTCTCCATACGCAACATATGAATCAAAGTTTGGCATGTTCTGTGCCTCATGACAATTCAATTACATTTAGTGTGAAAATTATCATATTCATTGCTTTTAAAGTAATCCTCTCCACTTTCTGCCAGAATCATCTTAACCTTCTAGCTGCACTGAGATAGCTTAATGTTACTTTAATCCATCCATACTGAAAACTCAGAAAACAGCTTGAGATGGGGACAAGAGGTTATATTTTGGGAGATAAGCATAAAATATGATTTTTCTTATAAGAGGAATTATTTAAATGCCTCCAAGTTAGAAATTACACAGTGATTCCTGATAAAGTAAAAGCTAAATATGGGAACAAGAAAAATTCTTCATTAAGTATCTTCCTAGGCATAAAAATACATCACTACATCACTACGAAATTAAAGACAAATATCTGGTACTCTAAATTAGTCTTACCAGTTTTATTCCGTAAGACTTATCACACTGAAAGCAGTTAAAGATATGAAACAAGTATGGTTAAATTTTCTAAAGTTAGCATTACAGATGATCAACATCACATTATATCAGAATCAGTGCAACCTCAGGTGAGGCTGCCATTAATGTATAGCCAATTATCTAGTATAGAGAACTGATTTTGACAAAAAGAATGAGCAAATATATTATCAACGACCAAAAAAACCAACCCCCTCAAAACAAGCCACACGCACACAATATTAATGGTGATAAAAATCTGCCAATGATGGCATACTAAACAGCGGAACAGCGCATATAGGTACCCAAAAGCAGCAATGCCACACATCTGGCTTTTGAAAAAGGTAAATAATAAAAAGAAAGGTCAGGAACAAAATTTTCTGAATAGTTGGCCTGATACACAAAACACTCCCCATTAGACAGTATTTTACCCTCATCACTCTGTCACACTGACCTGTTTTCTGTATCTACAAATATTACAAATTAATAAGTTTTGAAAAGCAGCATGCAAAGGAACTGAAGCATCATTACAGTCAGAAAATAAAACAGAAAACTCCAATCTGCGATGATGTGAAAAAGGACTGATGTAACAGCCAGATTACCACTTTTCTGCTACGCTTGGAAATCAAGGTATCGTATTTGTCAGTGCTCCTGAGACAACTAGTAAATTGCTGGATTTAAACTTTGGAAAGGATACTTAAGGATGGGACCAGAATCGGTCTCATTTTGCAAGTCATTGATTTGAAACTGCTAAAGAGTCAGGTCTGATAAATTAAGACACCTGTGGACTGCCACCAGCCCTACAAAGCAAGAGGAAAGCATTGCCTGGCATCAGTACAAGCTTTCTTCCCTTGTCATTTTAATAAGAGTATCTCCCTACCTCATCAATTCTTGAAGAATTGAAAAAGACACAATTTCTTCAGGAACAGAAAGTGGTGATGGTATGTAAGAAACGTAAGGGGCACAGGCAAAAAATTAAACTAGTCCTACGCAAGGACACAATCTAATTAATCTCCAATACTGATTTTATAAGAGAGGAAACAAGATGCCAACATTACTTAGCAGCAAATTTACAGATGAATTCTGGGTGTTACCCTGCTATCCACTATTAGGTGGTCTCTGTGTGCATCATAATCACATTTAAAATAAAACCCCACATTTTTAAAGCTGGAGTTGTTTGTTGTTTTTTTTAATTTCAAACCCCCTATACAGTTCAGTCAATTGATATAAAAATTGAAAAACATCACGCTAAATCAAAATAAATTCCTAAAACTGACAACAAACAAGCTTCTTACTCAAACTTAAAAACTAACTGGAAACTTCCAGTTCCTACTAAGCAGCTGCAAGTCTAAATATCTTGCATCTTGCAAGGAATATTGAGGAGAACAGTTAACTTTTCCAGAATTCCAGATTCTTCCAATCCCAAGGACAAAAGGCAAGTGCAGTAAATTTAAGTGAGGAGGAATAGTTTTAATAGTCATAATGCAAAGAAAAAATACATAATGTTCTGCTCTATAATGAATGCAAGACTAAGTGGGATCGACCAACTGCCATAAGTGACGTATTTAATGGCAAAACAACAGATCCAAGTAAAAATACACAGTATTAAAGAGAAAATAAGGATGTGCCCTACAAACAGATGTAAAAATTACATTCTGCCTATTAGTAAAATTTTCTCAAAAATAGAAATTTTTGCAAGAAACCACATACTGATACAGAGCTACAGTATGACAGATCTGATCCAACTCAAAAAGAAGTAATTCCTGCCTTACTCTTGCCTTCGTGCCATCTCCCTTCTGTTTCACAGGGATAAATGGTAGATGTAGGCATCTACAGACACCAGAGAACCTTTGATCCAAGGTCTCCTATCACCCACCTAAAATACAGTTTTTTAAGGGGGCAGGGGGGAAGACAAAAAAGGAAGAAATAACATCGATAATAATGTATTTTTGCATTCATTTAAATTACCAAGCTAAACATTGAGGATCCTTGTTGCAACCCTAGCACTAACTCAGTTCTTCAAAATAAATGAGTGGGAACAGGCAGCGCTATCCCTTGTATTTCCAGTGGCCAAGGAGCAGCTCCTGGTCAGATGCGACTGTAACACAAGCAGACCATAGCTACACACAGCCTGATGGAACCAAGGTGCTGCTGAGTGAGGAATTGCCAGAAGAAAGTAAAATGCTGGTCTTTCCCACAAGAAGAAAAGCTTCTGCTCTTCGAGGTTTACTAAGTACCTGTAGTTTGAACTCTATTTGCCTAATCCTGCATGGCTTCTAATCCTGTTCAGCTACAGAACTGCAAAACAGTAAAGCACAGCATTTTAAAAAGTGATTTTCATCTGCAATCTACTGAGCATGCACCTCTAGCCCATGCAAAAGTAGTCATGCAATTTATGGGAATGATCTTTGGGGTGACTCAAACTCACTAGTGAGATTCTCCCTGAAACAGCCTGAAAATGCCCAGTTAGATACAGCACCTCACCCGGAAAAGGTAAGAACAACCAAGCACTAGCTCCCTCATCAAGGTAGCACAAAGTGAGTACCACCAAAAGCCTAAGCGCATTCTTTACGTGTCTCAAAGGGGTGTGTAGGTACATTACAATGCTTATGCATTATCAGCAGCATAATAAACTGCTTCTTCCAGATATGCCATAAATTTAAGTAATGCCTCTTTCCGCTTGGATGAGGGTCAGTATACTAAGAGCATCCTGTGTAATCTTATCCCAAATTCCGAAAAGGAGATTTCTCCCTTTTTTGTTCTTTGACCTATCATCACCACCTCCTCAACTGCAGAGTAGTCTAAAAACCCCAGAAGACTTGGAACATGCTAATTTGTTTTCCATTACTTCACTCAAATTCTTTCTTGTTTGCACATTACACATTCCACTGCACAAAGAGCTGCACTGGCACAAATTCCTGTCTGCAGGCACTACCACCAGCTGCTACACAGCTACACATTTCAAAGCACATATCAGAGTAATAAACAAAACATTTTGTAACTCTCCAGTCATATCAGAAAGTCCCTTTAATACCCAGGCTGTTTATTTTCCTTCCAGTCCATTCCCACAAACAATGAAATAAAAGCCATGACCTACACTTAATAGTATTTTGTTGTGGGTAGCCAATGTTCAAAAGGAAAAATCTTGGTAAATACCTGCACATAGATATTAAACTTGCTCTGAACACAAAAGATTAAGCATCATTTACTATATTTTATTTTTCTCTTCATGCGAGAGAACTTCTAACATAAAAGTGAAATAGTTACAGTTAGAAAAGCAATCCTTTTAACATAGCAATACTTCCCCAGGAAAAACAATATTTCTAGAAGTTAACTGAGCTACATTTCTTCCATCATTAAATGTAATTATCTACCTTAATACGATTAAGTATTTAAAATTCACAGTTATCACTAATCCAAAATGAGAGAGAAGAAAAACAGCACGATATAAACAATTAAAGACTAGTACATAAAATAAAATGACATTTTACCAGTCTTTAGATCGTGATTTTCTGCCCAGTCCTTGTAAAACTCTGTTTTAGTCTTCATGAAGTAAATCCGTTTATTTCTAGACCATATTCTAAATCAGTTTCAAAAATGAAGACGGGACGTTCTCCTCCTCCACTTGCAGCATTTGCTCCGCATAACCGAGCCACTTGACACATGCTCCTTCTTTTTCAAGACAGGGCCCCTCTACACTTACACGAGCTGCAGATACTCAAACAAAGATGCCGTTTGTTAACAAGAAGTGTCATGCAGGCACCATGCTAGTGTTCTCCACCGCGGCCCACAGCCCTGCATTCCTGCTAATAATAAACAAGAGGATTTGAACAAACAGCCTCAGAGGACACAGCTCCTGTAACACATCAGTGTTATGCTCTTGGGTAAGAATTCTTACTGGTATTTACTAAGTGCCACACGAAAAGCGTCTTATTTACAGGATTTACTAGAAATGGGGCTTGAAGTACCCTATTTCTGGCTTATTACTTAAGCAGCCATAAAATTAAGTAACTCCAAAAATACAGTTTAAATTTCTGTAACTGTCTGGCATTCCCTACTTACAGTATGAAGATTTTACATATTTTCTATTTAAAACTCCTTTATCGTTCAGGATCTCTTGGTGACCTGAAATACTTAGGATGTCAGGAGTTGACAAGAATGTTTTCACTGATGAAAGTATAAAAATTCAAGATTTAATATTGGTAGAATTCATTTGCTTTTTGAAAGCTGGTATACAGTCAACACCCTCAAAACCTGAAAAACAAATCTCCCCGTCAAATATTCAAGGACACACACATCAGGCCATTCTCCTGCCTTGATCTTAGTCCCTACAAGTACTCTCTCAAGCAAAATGTCAACTGCTCTGTGACGCTTACAGCCAGGAGCCAGCCAATTTCATTTCTTAACCTAAGCAAATCAGCACACACATGCTGCCAGACCTGGCTTGGAAGACTTGTGTGGGCTTCCAGCTCTTTGTGAAGCCACCAGAAAGATGATCGGTGGGACTGTTTAGCCTGGAGAAGAGAAGGCTCAGGGGGATCTCATCAATAGACATAAGTACCTGAATGGAGGGTACAAAGAGGACGGAGCCAGGCTCGTTTCAGTGGTGCCCAGTGACAGGACCAGTGGCAATGGCCATAAACAGAAACACAGGAGGTTTCCTCTGAACATCAGGAAACACTTTGTCACTATGCGGGTGACCAAGCGCTGGCACAGGTTACCCAGGAAGGTCGTGGAGTCTCCATGCTTGGAGATATTCAAAAGCTGTTCTGCACAACCAGCTCTGTGTGGCCCTGCTCAAGCAGGAGGGTTGGACTAGATGACCTCCAGAGGTCCCTTCCAACCTCAACCATTCTGTGGTTCCTTGCACCCTGAAAAGCGTTAAAATGCCAGGAACAGATCTGATCAAATGCGTTGGACTATTCTTTTTTACCCAGGGACTGAAAAAAAAAAAAAAGTTCCTTCAATTGTTTTAATCTTCCTCCCCGTATCGCCTGGCAGAGCACTGAGCCTGGAAATGAGCAGAAGCTCCTTTGACTTTACCACTGATTACTACTCATGGATCCTACCCAAACCCAGGTGTCAATAGTTTACTCTATGAATTCAGTATGAGTTTAGACTGAGCTAGTGTGATATCCGCCACTTGGCATATTTCCTTCAAAAGTGGCATTTTCTTACTGCTGACATTCAGATGCACACAGCACTAATCTTCTTGCTATACAAAAATGATCTTCCATTTTCCTCATGATAGAACTACTGAACTGGCTTTGTAAAACCAACTACTTTCTGTTTTCTTACTGGAAGACCAAAAGAACTCAAACACAACGAACACAAGGTTAACTCAATAGATACCTTCACCACCTGAAAACAACTTGCTTTTTAACCTCACTGGTACTCTTCTACCACACACTACCCTCAGGCAGCAGTAAGTTAAGAGCTATATTACACTGACATTTTTCTCATGTCTTTAATGGGTTGTCAAAGTTAGCCTATCTATTTTTATGGGTGTTTTCAAGTAAAGATTTACCAGAGAAAAGGGAAAATTTTGGCTTAATTTAAATTTTTCTCTATTCAGAAGCAAAAAAAAAAAAAAAAAAAAAAAAAGATAAATTCAGAATTAACACCTGCTATACCTCTGTGCCACAACACTGATAAAGAATTTCCTCCCTGTAAGGCGAGAAGTAAGTAGACTCATTTCATATTGCTCAGCCTTTGGTGTTGTCCAAGCAGTGTGCTGTTCCTCCTGCTCCTTCAGGTGCTGGATCCACCTTTACTCCTAAGCTTAAAGACGACTGCAAGTCACAAAGCAGTCTGATTTCCAGTTTGTTTTTCTCTGACACAGTTTATAGCGATTGCGGGACTCTGTTACCCCAGCTACCCACGTCAATGCTGACCAAGACACAACTTGTACATGCCAACCACAGCACCCTTCGAGAACCCCTCCCCAGCACCGTCGCCACACAAGGGCACAGACTGAACTCTATACACCTCTGAGTGCATTCAAGCACTACATAGTCCCCAACACAATTATAACAATCCCTTTTTTATCCTTTACTAGTTGACGCACTATGCCTCCTAAACTGACAACGTCCACTAAAGCTATCAAATCTACGCTGGCAAAGTAGTACATAAAGCTTAGCATTACTTTCAAAGTGAGAAGCTAAAGGAATCATAATCAAAATTAAATTGCATTTTCTTTTGTAAGACACAGAGATCTGCGCTTACAGTAAGTCTTTATAGAAGGTCAATTATGGATTTTTGAAAAGTAAACTTTATGCCTGCTTAGAAAGCTGACATTCCTTCAGAGAATTCAAGTACTGAGCAATCCTAAGCTTTACTTCTCCAATGGACAGATGTGGGAGAAAAGCTTACTTGTTTAAAGTACAACTGCTGCTGGGCTTCAAGAAATGGGGGGAAAAAAATCCTGTCACTTTTTCCCAGTAAAAGAGGGATTAGATTTGATTTGAGAAAGTGCGGGTGAATAATAAGTAGTCAATGTTGTACTACACAGTAGTCAATACATTCCAGTAGTAACTAGTCAATACATTTATTA
>VFFE01007854.1:1963640-1998521 GCA_008921705.1 Burhinus oedicnemus
TTTCAAGTAAAGATTTACCAGAGAAAAGGGAAAATTTTGGCTTAATTTAAATTTTTCTCTATTCAGAAGCAAAAAAAAAAAAAAAAGCTAAAGGTGAGTAAAACTATTTGTAAAATCAATATAGTCCACCACGCTCTGCACCAAAAACCCCAAACCATTCCAACAGCAAAACACATGCATCCTTCCCACCCATAATAATCAGCATTTCTTCAGAGTAGAACCTATTGTAGTTTTACTGCATGAGGAGTAATGGGCAGAAGATATGAAAGTAAGGATTTAACCTACCTGAAGAAACATGATTGAACTCTCACCTTATTGAAAAATCAAGTTTCACTACAGCAGGATACTTGCAGTTCTGCAGCATCCCCTGTGAGACGCTGCACACTCACCAATGGAAAATGGTCACTTTGGAAATTAGTAGAATTAACTGCTACTAAAAGCTATCTCAAAGCAATTTCAAAATGATCCCCAAAGGGCTCAAAGCAAGAGCAGAGCAACCTGCTATGCAATGTTCTACAGAGGAAGCCTGTGTCAAAACTTGAAATTAGAATTTAGAAGTCTAACATACATTGCGAAGAACTTAAATCAGCTACTTTTACGACCTCACTTTTAAGCAGCAATTGACTAAAGGACTTACAGAAACTCTAATATTAATCAGTTATTGCAATATGTCTATGACAGCCTTGCTAATGCATATTAGGTAATAGAGCACTGAAAGAACAAAACTCAGAATTAACCAGCAATAAAACAGAAAAAGAACACAATCTAATAAAACATAACTTGGCCACTTAGTCTTAATTTGCAATTTTTTTTTATATGTGTTTCACATAAATAAGTACACCTTAAAATTAAACCTTCTCCATCAGCTATGCCTACAACTAACCCAGCTGGAAGCTCAGTTTGAACACTCATGTCATCACCTCACTATTCAGCCTTACGAATGTTACCACAAGGGTTACAAAGTGGAGCGACAAGAACTGGCAGGATTCTACTGTAATTCCATTTTACAAAGTGTTGTGTGCGCACTCATGAGCCAGAAGATAATTAATTTGCTGAAGGTTAACATAATCAGTTGCAAAGCCAGAAGAAACCATAATTGCTAATTTGTGACAAGCTACACTGAAAAGAGTAAGCACAATTTTGAACAATGCTTCTTTCTTGAAAGAAAAAGAGAAAAAAAACCCCAACACACAACCCACCCTCCTGCCCAGGACTCTTGTCAACACAATCCAAAACATTTATGGCAGCTCTTAATAGACATAAATGTAAAAGACTTGGGCTGGGTATAATTTAGGGCTTGCCAGTATGTAAAGACTGGTCTGACTTGTGCAATGACTAGCTAATGTCTTATGTCTAAGCTTAAATCATCCTTTGTTCTCCTTCTTCCCAAGGGTGTAGTCAGCATCTGGCCTTTTCACTAGTTTATTACTATTTTTTTCTTTCCTCACTGCTATGAAAGGGCAGCATTATGGCCACTATGAAGTGGTCATTCACCTATACATTTCATCTTTAAGGAGATGTAAACACTATGCTGACTTAAGTAACGTCAGTCCTACAAACAGCTGTTCAAGCGGTCATCAGAGCAGATCTGCGTTCTCGCTGCTCAACAAGATAGAGTAAGCCTTGTTTCTGCAACACATTATAACCGAGCAGCAAAGAAACGACAAAGATACAGTCTTCGTGGAGAAACACAGGAGGTTTTCTACTACATGGAAATCATTTTTACAGTCTTCCACCAAAGATTAAATTTCCTGGAACTCCTACTGTGGCTAGAACTGATCCCGCTGTAACATGTAATCTGTTTCATCTACAGCCCATGAGTATTACTCCCACACCCCCCTTGAAATCTCTGACCTTTCCCCAGTACTAGCCTTCATAATGTCTTCATAAAATATGCTGCAAATCAGCTGCTGTCGTACATGGTAAGATCAGACACTTGACCACAGAAATAGTATTTGCAGATAAACAGCAGGAACATTTCAGAAATTTTACCCTTAACCTAACGTAAGTCAAGTCATCCTTTCCACACTAGCACCATTTCAGGTATCGGTTATGACTTCATAAGCAAATTTAGCTGAACGTCTTTTTTCTTTAATCCCTTGTACTTTAAAAGTATATTATGTCTGCAGTCCCCAGAGGCTTTTTAAAACTAAAATATCCCTTCTGCACATTGACGATACTCATACTTCTTTTAACTATGACAGGCTACTAAACATACAAGCAAAATGATCTTTCAGCAAGATTTAACATGCTAGTTCTCTGCAATAAATTTCCTCTTTGTTTTCCCAATGCCATACATCAGGATGACTTATAAAAATCATTTTCCCCAGCAATATAAATCAAAACATTTTAAAGAATTACCTGAAATTTTGATGTAATTTCAGATATTATTTCAGATTTCCTGTGTTGTACATCTTCATTAGTAGTAGACCATGAATGCTCTCACAGTGCTAAGATTTACAGTATCAATTTAAACAGTAAAATGGTTCTAATATTTTAGATTCTGACACAAGCCAGAACATTTGATAGGAAGAGTTACACTTCCCACATTAACAGACTTATACTTAAGTAGTCAGATGCCACACTACACTAATTATATTACGTCTCCCGATTAATCATTTTTATCTCAGCACCAGTCAAAATTAATGGAGCAAACAAAAATTATATTTTAAAATTCATCATTAATGATGTGAAGTCTATTCCCAGCTTAAAGCATCACCAAAACAAGGCTCATGCATACTCTGGAAGAAGTTTTTGAAAGGGGCTCTTCATTTTTGAGGAAGCCGTTTCATTTCTTCTCTAGAGCTAGAGAAGTTACAAAAGTTCTCTAGTTACAAAAATTTCATCTATATTTGTTATCATTTTACTGGCTAAAATAAAAAGCTTTGTTCCTCTACACAGACAATCTTTGAATACTCTGACACACACATAGTCGAATGCATCATTTAATTACACACCCAATTTAACTGATTAAAACAGGAAGAAAAGGAGGGTTTGTTTTTGTAGCAGATGATATTCTGCCAGTTAATAAGACTAAAAAGCTCCAAGCCAGCTCACAAAAACAGCAGCACTGACTCAAGGTGGCAGGAGTAAAGCTTTACCGGCATCATGGGGAAGAAGAAGAAACTTCCCTCAGCCTGCCCAGTGACCACAAGCGATTACCTAATGGCTGACGCTGTGCTGTTGCTCAGTTAAACAGGCTGCCGAAACCTCGCTGGACCTTGCGTGATACGGAAAGGGAAGCGTTCGCAAACAAGCAACAGATGAGCAGCTACTGATAGTACCAGCTTTTACTTACCAGCTGCACATATACTACCAGTCTTTTATTTCTCTGCCTTCTCCTGGAAGAGACATCATGAGGTACCCAGGGATTAGTCCTTCCTCAAAAGCATAAGAAAACCAGCCTCCAGCCTCTGCCCACACTTCAACTTTAGTCTCCCAGATGCCTATTTGGGTGCAGCCTCTGCATGGGGAAACCTCAGGATTTATTTTGATGTTTCAAGCTCAGTTTCACCCCAATGCACAACAGGAAAATAAAATCTTAATTAGTGTAAGAGTTCTGGCAGCATGAAATTGATTTCTTGATTTATTCCAGCAAAAGCGTGTTATACTAGTTACTACAGGCTCCTGGACAGGCTGTTCTGATCCATACCATACAGTGTGGATCTAAGGTGTCTCTCCACCTACCATAGTGAGACACTGAAGGAAGCATCAGGAATCACAGTACCAGTTACAGAGGAGCTGCAAGGCCCTTCCATATTCAACTTTAATTATAATCTTAACATACTAGAAGTGTTTCCACAAAAAAAGTTACATGCTACAGCTCTGTTCACCACAGCAGAACAACTTTCTTCAGTGACTGTCTCTGAGCTATTCATCTTTGAGCAGATAAACATTTTAACTGCAGTAATACCCTAAGTAGAAATAGGATCCTCTAAGTAAATCCTGTGAAAAGTCTGAATGGCACCAAGAAGCTCCTACGACACTAAACCTACTCTCGGTAACTCTGTAAGTTTGAGTAAGTCTGCAAAAAGACGTTAAGGCAAATTTAGATACCTGCCTGCTTATATAGTATCAGTCATGGCTACACAGCACAAAGTAGAGCTGCTTTGAAAAATCTGAGTAATCAGCTACTTAAAATATCTGTCGTTCACTTCATTAAAAACTAAAATGCAACTTGGGAGAGGGGAAAAAAAAGACTGAAATCCCCTGTGAGCATTTGAAATGATCTTAGGTGTCATGCAGCACCATATTGATGGGGTTTTTTAATGTTTATAAGGTGGTTATAAGAAGGGCTGGAGGAATAAGAGACAGCCAAATGAAGGGTAAACAAGTTTGTTGAGCAGCAGCAGCAGAAACTGGGGAAGAAAATGCTGTCAGTTTCTTCATCCTTGCTAGAAGAAAAGGAAGTTAGTGATAGACAAGAAGTTTCTGTTGTTTTCAGTTTCACTGATTGAGGACTGGTAAACAAAACAAAGTAAACAGCCATGGCATTTCCCATGCAAAACAGGAATTAGGGGCTGGAAGGCTATCCTGTGTTCTTTGGGTCCCAGCCTCAAGCTGAGGGAAAACACAGCAGAGCGGCTGCAATAAAGCCCAATGGCATGCCCACCAAACTGAAATCAGATCATATTCGTACTGGTATTTAACAATACCAGTACAAATTTGTTTGCATCCATTTAGTTTGCATCATCTAAAACATTAATATTAAAGCAAGTCCAGAGTTCAGTTAAAACACCACAAAAAAAGAAAAAAGAAAAATAGCAATCCCCCAAACTTTGTGCCTGTTTATCTACAACGCTGTACCAGTAACGTAAACCTTCTGGCTACATTACATCCATCACCTGTATTTCAATTAATTTGTGCTAGATGTAACACCTAATTAGTTTTTAGATTTAATTTATCCATAAACCTCAGGACAGTCGGGCAAAAAAGTCTGGGTTTTTTTTCCCAATCTCTGCCAGGCAGATGGGAGACACCAGTTACAGACAATGCTGAGATTCCATTACCACCGAGAGGCAAGCACAAAGCTGCAGTAATAGAGGACCACAAAACAAAAATGAAAAGGCATTTGTTTGAATATTTGATTTTAAAGGATAACACAGATTAATCAGAACAGAATTCTCCACAGAGGTTATACATTTCCTTCAAGTAAGAGATCAGTGAGATGTACCATTTGGCTGATTCTTTGGATACTCTGAAAATGTTTTACAAATACCCAGTGTTCACTTAAGGGAAAAATTATTAATTTAGTCTGCTCTTGTACAGAAACAATGACTTTAGTCATCAATGCATCAACAGATATATTATTAATACCTTCTTTTTACTGGTTTACAGAAAGATTACAAACAGCGAGGTACGTTAATGACACTTAAAAACCTACCATCAAGTTTTCAACACTACTTCTCTCAAAATCAATACTTTTATTTCAGTACTGATGCAAGATGAAGAGCTACAAGCACATGCTGCAAAGACTGAGAAGTTTCTGTTACAAGCCAAACACAAGGTTAATTCTAGTCTAGGCCTTGTGCACAGGCATCAAGCAAAAAAATCCATATATTTGTTAACACTGAAGTCAATGATGCAGTAAACCTACTAATGAAGATCCGCTTTCCTTTTTTACCACTACACTGTTTAAAAAAAAAAAAACACCACCACAAAAACAAAAAACCCCACACACAACCCAGAAAAATCTGACCTTTGTCATAGAAACTGGTATCTCATCAGAAAATGACCTGAAATGGGTAAAAAGCATTTTTAAACTCACTACAGAGAAGAAAGTCCACTTCATCTAATCTGAACACTGACGCAGTACTCCAGCAACACCTATTCCAAGTTACAAGGACTAGCTCTAGGGTAATACACAAATAAAGCCTTTTACGGATTTCAATCCTGCTCAATAACCTATTTCATTCCAAACAGATTGCTCTCAGCCTCTGCAAATTTCATATCCCTTACAGAATCAAAATCCATAGCAAAAGTCAAGACTTGGTTGAGGCTGTGGAGCTGCACCCGGCAAACAAGCATCCTGTAACCTGGTAAAAGCAGACTAACTGCAGAATCCTCCCAAAGAAGGGCAGACACAAGCTGTCCTCTCTACTAGAGAGCAAGGGGAACAGCACGTCTGTACTCAGTGAAGCACAAGTTGAGATTTAAACATAGATCCACCCACTGTCTGCACTGTGCTTGTACATAAGCAATTAGGATATTCAGCCCTTTAGGGAGGGTTCAAGTTCTCATTTGTGCAGCCTGGACAGACCAGGAGCGACAGGGCTGGCTGGTTACCCAGACATCAACAAAACATCAGAACTCAACTCTTCACAAGAAGATAGCTTTGAGCTCTAACTACAACCAGCAGCTGCTGATGGAAAACTTACGGGTCAAAGAACTTGCTATGCCTAAATTGCCTTTAAATCCTCTTTCTGACTTACAGATGTAGTCACAGCGGTCAGACAGGAAACCTTCTTATGAGGCGCAACGCTTACTCTAAAATGCATCAACTTCACATGAAAGTTCGGCAAGTTCCAGTCTGAAATTTTCATTGGTGAAGTTAAATGCAAAATAACTTACAAGGGAAAAATGTATCTGGGTTATGAATTTTGGTACCCTCTTACCTTACCAGCGAAGACACTTCAGTACACTTAAAATCCCAGCTTTGCGTTTCTGATGTTACTATAAACAAAGCCAAAGTATCTCCTTGAAACAAGGAACTATAACGCAGTAAACCAAGGCATCATCTCTGCAAAGGTATTCCCAAAAGGTCTAGCAACAGGCCAAGAAATAAAGAAGCTGAACATAACAAGTGTTCCTTCAGTTATGGCATTTCAGAAGGATTAAGAGTTATCACTCCAGTGGCTTCAAACTTGATGAAAATCCAACAGCCTTTCATCAACTCTTCCCTCTTCAGCAAAGTTACAGTTGTCATTTGCTATCACGTAAGTAAGTCTGAATGCAAGTGAAAATTACCAAGTTTCTCCTGTTTTAGAATATTTTCTGAAATTGGTTAATTTAACAGCAAACTTCTTATGACAGAAAGTTCTTGAAAGAATTTCCAAAGACCTCAGCCTACATTAAGGATGGGAGAAAAGAGAGAATTTTTCAGCTTAAAATTTAATTGAATATTAGCCACAGCCAAAGACAACAGCTTTTGGCTTGTGTTAGCTGCAAGTACAAACTTTACTGTACTTAGTCTAGAAATTTTGCTCACTTCCCCCCCCTCCCCTTCCCTACCTCACTTTCGTCCCTGGCACAGAAGAACCAAGGGGTGTAACTACTGAACACTATAAAATTACTCATACACACTCTTTATTTGCTAACACCCGCTGTTTTGGAAGAGCACATCAAACCTAAAAATTGGCAACAGGGACCAACAGTTCACATTATTGTGATAATGTGCTATAAAAATATAGAAAAATAAAAGCATGAGAGAGTACTTTGTACCTGAGGTACAATAGGCTGCTTAATCCCAGGGTAATATTCAAACCATCTCAGACACGCGTTGTTGACAGGTTTCTCTGAAAAATGAGTCAGATGGACGTCCTGGGGGAATTTCTCTCTCTGATTAAAACACCATCGCTAACAGCCATTACTCTTCAGGTGCTATTGAGCTGAGATGGCTTTTCACTGAATCCCAGGCTCCAACACAAACTAAGTCACATTTTTTTCAGATAAACAGACAGATCTTCATGGAGTTTAAGGGAAGACGCAAGACAAAGACATGGATTTGCAACCCAGTTAACCAGGTTTTAGTATATCAGAAATCTTTGGTGGGAACATACTGAAAGGCTACTGGTCCAAATCTACCCAGATGCTGTGGATGCAAGTGAAGGCTGTAACACAGAGCTATAGCAGCCAGAATTTCAGGGCTGATGGAAGTACAGCCTAAGCATTGTGGCTTAGCTCAAGACACTGCAACCTGTACCCCAACACAAAACGCACTGTAAAGAGGCAATGACCTGTATAATTGCTTTCTGGTAATATAACAGCTTTTGAGACTAGAAAAGCAGAAGAGTGACAATTTACAAGTCAACCCTAATGAAAAGCACAAATGTGAACAACATGGAAAGAGGATACAGAAGGGGGGGGAGCAGGGGGGAGGAAGGAATATGATGTATTATTTAGGGACTTGTATTTAAAGCAGATCATGTACAAAATGGCCAGAATATAATTAGCTGTCAAGTTAAAGCATGCAGGGGTCATCATCAGTAAGGGGTAAGGGACTTAAAGCCAATAGAAAGGGATTTTAAAACTATACTGTGGATCACAGGTATTTTCATGCACAAAACTACAGGTAAGCAATCAAAAAATTAAATTAAATAAGTGTAAAAATTGAGCTGCTCTAAGTTTCTACTATCTTGTTACACAACTAATTCCATCAGATTTGAGTACCAATTTTCCCATTGCGTTGCACCTGTTTTCAGCCTTCACACCTGTACATCAGATTAGCAGTATTTTATATCTCCCTGCATACACAAACAGTGTTGAAATGAAAAAAAAAAAAAAATCAAAAGCCTAAGGAAAATTCATCGAAATTTCCTTTCCATGAATACAGAGGCAGAACAACTACACAGGCTTAGAAAGATGGAGAAGAAATAAGACACGAAAGGTTGTTCCAGAAGTTAGTGCAAAGGAGTCTACTGAAGTATAAGTAACTTTCTGGATGTCAAAATTGCCATAAACAGAGAGAAAAGCACGAGTATTCTCCCAAAGGCCACAAAACTGAGACCTGTGAAAAAAAAATTCATTCAAAATAATGAAAGAGAACTGAAATAGCTTTCATGTTACAGCAATTCTGTAACATCTTTGTATAAAAAGAAATTATCCTCAAATCATAAAATCATAGAATCGTCTACGTTGGAAAAGACCCTTAAGATCATTGAGTCCAACTGTAAACCCAACACTGCCAAAACCACCATTAAAGCATGTCCCTCAGCACCACGTATACCTGTCTTTTAAATACCTCCAGGGATGGCAAATCCACCACCTCCCTGGACAGCCTGGTCCAATGCTTGACAACCCCTTCGGTGAAGAAATTTTTCCTAGTATCCAATCTAAACCTCTCCTGGTGCAACCTGAGGCCATTTCCTCTTGTCCTATCACCTGTTACTTGGGAGAAGAGATTGACCCCCCCACGTCTCTACAGTCTCCTTTCAGGTAGTTGTAGAGAGCAATAAGGTCTCCTCTCAACCTTCTCTTCTCCAGACTAAACAATCCTAATTCCTTCAGCCGCTCCTCATAAGACATGTTCTCCAGACCCCTCACCAGCTTCGTTGCCCTTCTCTGGACTCACTCCAGCACCTCAATGTCTTTCTTGTAGTGAGGCACCCAAAACTGAACACAGTATTTGAGGTGGGGCCTCACCAGCGCTGAGTACAGGGGGACGATCACTGCCCTACTCCTGCTGGCCACACTATTCCTGATACAGGCCAGGATGCTGTTGGCCTTCTTGGCCACCTGGGCACCCTGCTGGCTCATATTCAGCCAGCTGTCGACCAACACCCCCAGGTCCTTTTCTGCCAGGCAGCTTTCCAGCCACTCTTCCCCAAGCCTGTAGCGCTGCATGGGGTTGTTGTGAGCCAAGTGCAGGACCTGGCACTTGGCCCTGTTGAACCTCATACCATTGGCCTCAGCCAAATCTGAAGCTAAAAGATTTTTTTTTTTTTTTCAGTTTTTAATTCAAACAACTGTTTTCCCACTAATAAGAAATCTATAAACTCAACTGATGAAAGCTGCATGACAGATAAAAGGTAGGCAAAATTAGGCTGAGGAGGGGGAAGCTCACACAAAATACTGCAGAGAAGTTGTTTTAATTTAAAAAGGAATCAAACTGCCAAGAAAGGCAGCTTAGTCAAATAAACAAAGCCCAAACCAAATCACTATTAAATAACAATTCTACAGCAGCAGGAATGTTTAAGATATGCCAAATAAATGTTGTGTCCTCCCATCCATCTGCCCCCCTCATACCACCTCACATTCAAGTGTATTGCCATTAATACTAATTCAATTCTCTCTTCTACAAGCTTCCCATATCACACCATTTCGGTCGCTAGGATGCAAGAGAGTTAGTTTGTTGAGTTTTCCTAAAGGCAGTAATGACTTGTTCTAACACCAGTTAAAATTGCTCAAAAAAAAAAAAATAATCCACTGGCATTCCAATAAATACTGTTTCAAAACCAATTACTACAGATTGGTAGATGTAGAAGTTAAGAAGGATTTTTTTGGACAAGCTTATTCAAGGAAGTAGTACATTAAGAGAGCATAAAGGAAAATGTAGGAGGACATCATTCAGACATCCCATCCTGGATTTACTGTGCTTGTTGAACTTGTCATTGCTCTTTGCCTTCAGCTCTGCTGGAAATTACTGCTCTGGGCTGTGCTGGTAAACAGGATCATGTGAGTGCACTGCAATCCGCAACAGAGAAAAAAAAAAAAAAAAAACACACAAACCAAAACTGCTGAATTAGCTCATGCTGCCATCACTGGCAATTTAAGAAAACTTGGACTGGAGAGAACTCACAGGAACACATGCTTGCGAAGTTTAAGTTTGTCTGCATCCTCAGTGTAGCTGTAGCGGGTTGACCCTATGTGGCTGCCAGATGCCCACTGAGTTGGTCTCACGCCCCCTAGTCAACAGGATGGGGGCAGAAAATATGATGAAAAAGTTCATGGGTCAAGATAGACAGGGAATTGGCTTACCAATTACCCTCATAAGCAAAACAGACTTGGCTTGGGGAAATAAATTTATTGCCAATTAAAAATAGAGTAGGATGGTGAGAAACAAAGCCTTCTTCCCTGGCTCAACTTCACTCCTTTGGTCCCAATTCTTCTACCTCCTCCCCACCCTGAGTGGTGCAGGAGGATGAGGAATGGGGTTTGCAGTCAGCCCGTAACACTTTGTCTTTGCTGTTCCTTCCTCCTCATGCTCTTCCCCTGCTCCAGCATGGGGTCCCTCCCACAGGATACAGTCCTTCACGAACTGTTCCAGTGGGGGGGGGGGGGGGTCCTTCCCACGAGCTGCTGTTCCTACCAGAAAACCTGCTCCTGTGTGGGCTCCTCTCCAGAGGCCATAGCTCCTGCCAGGAGCCTGCTCCAGCATGGGCTCTCCGCAGGCTGCAGCTTTCTTCAGAGCATATCCACCTGCTCTAGCGTGGGGTCCTCCACAGGCTGCAGGGTGGATATCTGCTCCACCATGGTCCTTCATGGGATTCAGGAGGACAACCTGCAATGGTCTTCTCTGGCACCTGGAGCATCTTCTCCCCCTCCTTCTTCACTGACCTTGGTGTCTGCAAGGTTGTTTCCCACACATTTTTCTCACTCTCCTCTCTCACAATTGCTGCACTGCATTTTTTTTTTATCCTTTCTTAAATATCTTATCACAGAGGTGTCACCATCTTCACTGATGGGTCCATTTCGGAGTGAGCTGGAACTGGCTGTGTCCAACACAGAGGGCAGCCCCTGGCCTCTTCTCACACAGGCAACCTCTGCAGTCCCTACTACCAAAACCTTGCCACATAAGCCCAATACAGTGGCCAACTAGACACTTCCCCATGAATTTAGCACTTAATCTTGAAAGGCAGAGCATATACAAACATAAGTCATAAATGTCAGTCTTCAATACATTAATGAACAATCTCTGGACTCCTTACTGCCCCTGCAATATCAACCCTACTAGAACTTCCACTTATTCCTAAAAATATCTCTATCCAACATCAAGATCATAAATCTGGGGTGAAAGACTACTGACGTTCCATGCAAGTCTATAAATAATATTTTAGTTTAGATTGGAAGTGTGCTTTTGGAGCAAATCTCCAGATTGTCTCTACTGGTCTTCAATTTGTGCTGGGAAGCAACATGGAAATATGCAAATCTTGATTCCTTCCAGGTTAAACCGTCCACAAGATGCATTCCTAACTCGTAAGTTATGTTCTGCCCAAAGAATAAGGCCAAGGTTTCATCTAGCCTGAAAAACTTGCTGAAACACAGAGGGATGTTGGACCCTCGGTTCTCCTCTCTAGACCTATTACTACAGTGCCATACTACTTGCTAACACAGACACAGTCTATAGGCTGCTGTTATGTTAAATACACAGCACGGGCCCCAGCGCAACCACTGTCCTTTGATTTCCCTAAGCATATTTGCTCATTTTTCCCTTTAGAGCCTATCTGCACTATTTATAGAATGGCTTTACATTCTTAATAGTTACCAGACAATGATTTTTAATACATGTTCCATCACTACAAATACTCTTCTGTGAAGCTTTATACGTTATGTAAAATAGGCAATTAACACTGCACAGTTTAGAAGGTCATTCCAACGCCTATAAACTAAATAGCAAAGGGAATTGGAGTCTGTGTAGCTTTTTTTATTTTTCATCTATAGATTTGGCAAGCTCCAAACTAGCATTCATCCCACATATTTTGAAACCTAACTAGGGTACTAATTCATAGCACAGAATTGACAAAAACATTTTTATTGATCTACGTATCTTTGATTTGTGTAACACGCACTCCACACAACAGTCTGCGAACATAACATTTTCTTTTAGTGAGTGACAAGACATGGTGGCTCCAGGACTCAATGCAGCTGCAGCAGAGATGAGGAAATTTTTCAGAGCATGTTAAAGTCTTTTCAATGTACAGCTGTCATCAGAAAAAGGGAAGGATTAGTCAGGTTTTTTTCTTTCTAGAAGGAGAAAAATTAGGACACAGAGCAACAGTGCAGCCATTTATCCATCACATAGCAAAGTGCAATGCCTGAAATCAGCAGTGTATCACTGGGGAGCCCTGGAAACATCCCAAAACCACCCAACACTTGAAAATTATGATTTTTTTCACTAATCCAAACAATGTGACTTTAAATGAAACAGAAAATATTTCTCTATGACAGATCACAGCATATTCATGTTACCAAAGTCCCTTCATTAGCACAAAAAGCATTTCCCTTTCTATCAGAAAGGGGAAGTCTCAGATCGAGGAAACTTCTCACATTCCAGTTGAGACCCGTGAACTGCACTATAACTACTTCCTCCAGACTACTGCTATTTCCCACTCAAAAATTATGTTTAAACAACAAAATCTACACTTCCATTCCAACTGTGACAGGAATCAGTGAACCAAAATTATTAAAATTTTGAAGGATGTATTTCTAAAAACAAGCCCTAAACTTAGCCTCTGAAAAAAACTCCTACCAAAATGGAAATAAAAAAATGGCAGGGAAAAGAGAGCCCTTTAGTCAAAATATTTTGGGGAAAAAACTAGCACATAGTATAGACTAGCAGACACGGTAAAACTTGCCTATTCACACTCAGGTTTCCCCTGTACCCCAACACTTACATATTAATCTTGCCTGGTACGTTAGATAAATCTCAAAAGAAAAATATGTCTCATCTAAAAACAAGGAAAAGAAAAAACAAACACTTTTCCCTTCAATTTCCAGGAAATAAAAATATTTGCCGGTCAATAAACGCAGAAAGTTTTTTGCATCCTGATGAACCCATAGCTTACAGGCCTCTGCCACTTGCTTTTGGAGAAATAATGGACAGAAAGATTACATTTTAAACACTTAATGTTCAGATATAACTGGTGCCTGCACTGGCACAAGGAGAAGGCGGCACAGATATCACTTACAGCACTATGACATGAATGCTGAGAAAAACACATTTGATTTTTATATTCTTAAACAGAAACCTATTTTTCAATGAAGGATTAAAACAAAGTGAAATAAAGGTATTTCCTGCCACCCCACTTATATTTCATTAATATCTGCATTAGACTACTATCACATAAAGACCACCTGCTAATGTGCCATAGGAATGGCGCATCTGTATTGTGCTAATGTGTCACTCTGAAAGCACAACAGTGCCATACAAAGAATGGTTATGTTTACAAGAAATAAATAAATAAACAAACAAAAACCAAAACCAACCACACACACAGTGGGAAAGGAGGGAGAAATATCAGCTACTGCACGCAACTTTCACTCCCCAAGGACAAGTGGTTCAACTGCGTGCATCAAGATCGTACCTGGCTTAAAAGCTACAAAACCCCAAAGTCTTCAGAACATCCTGAGACTAAAGGCACAATTATGTCCTGTATGACTCTTCAAACAACTCTCGTAGATGTATTGCTCAAATTGCAAATTCCATGCTAAGCATGCACCTGAGCTATTTCCAAGTGGCAGTAGAAAACACCTGCAATCCAGCAGTGGTACTGCAGTGATATCTGGCAAACAAGAGTATCAAAAGAAATCTAACAAGCTGAATATCAATGAGCTTCTCCATATGGCCAGAATCTGCTCATAAGAGCTGCGGTCAGTGAGACTGGATTCATTTCACAGAGCCCACGTGCACACACAGAGCCCTCGTAGCTGGCAGGCTCCAAGATTTGTATCACACTCATCACTGCAGCCTGCAGGGAAGAGTTCAGTGACCACGACTAACAACCATGACACCCGACACGGACGTCGTGCTCCTCTCCTGGAGAGGAGCATGTGCAATCAAGTGTATTCATATCTATTTTCTTTTGAGTACATTGCCGTGTAATAACATTACAGAAGATAACAGTAGGAAAAAGAAATATACATCACCTGGGACATGATGCAGAAGGTAGCAGGATTTGTTCCTTGAGGAAGTCATTCCCATCAAGGACCTGTCCCCTCCAGGTACAGCCAGAAAAATGCTTCTTTAGCTGCTTTATTAGCAAAGAGACAGCAGCAGTCTTGGGCATCTGTGTACTTATTTTCTCATTTCCACCAAGAATTTAATTAACTGACATTAATTAAATTTTCTGTTTGATCTGGAAATTCAGTTCAAATTAACATTTTTATGGATAGTTTAATACTAATGCTGACAGATAATTTATTTTAAAAGAAGCTGCTTGGCCTTGCAACAAGAAAGACAAAACAGAGGCACCTATTCCACTGAGAAACCGGTATTTTTTATTTACTGTTAGACCTGACTAACTAAAAAAATTTGATATGTTAGCTGATTTGAGAAGCCTGGATGTTTTGCTTACAAGCTATACTGAAAGATCTAGAGCTCAACAGGACATAAAAATACTTTGGAGAAGCCAGATAAGATGTCCTAGAAAGTTGTGAATTGTCGATATACACTAAAACTATCTAAGTCACCCAAACACTATAATAATTTGTTGTAGAAAACGTCCAGCTGAGACCCTGTCACTTTGAAATATTCACCACATTTTAAGTTATTAAAAACAAGCAGGCAAACTTATTAACATTTATCTCTGCACTGTTGCTTATTTCTATCCACTGCAATTTAACAAACAAAATTGTCACCTTCTTAAGTCGTAAGTTAAATTCTGTGCAAGCTTCACAACTGATAAACACAGATGCTAACATTCATATTTAACATTAGATTCCAAATTTTATGAGGACAAAAATACTGAAAACTCAACAATTTAAGGAAAAAAAAATTAGATGATCCCTCATTGCTGAAGAGTATACACTTCAACAGTGCAAGTTTTTCTTTAAGGGGGGAAAAAAAAAAATATGCTTTGCAGGGTCAAATAATGTCAACCTTACAATTTGAGAGTCCACAATACTTGAAAATAACATATACATAATTGCCATGATCTTACTAAAATCAAGATTAGAAAAATATGTTCACCTGAACTATGAAAATGCAAGACAGAGAATGAGGCTTGTTTTTCCTAGATCCTTCACACAAAGCGTCCCAGCCTTTTCTCATGTCTCCAAATCCAAAACTAAAATATCTGGGCTTAGCTGTAAAATTCAAAAGTTTAAGACCAGCTACCGAAGGAAAGGTACAGGACAAACGCCTTCTCTCCATATTCAGATCCAGGCTCAAGATCTCACCTCTATTCCAAAAGTATTGGACAAATGCCTCAGGCAAAACAGAATCCTTGTCTTGCTTGCAGTATCACCGAAACCAGAAAGCCAAATACATTCATCCTACCAGCTCAAGCTCAAAACTATGTAACCCATTAACCTTCTGAAACATTAAGCAAATACTTGACTGAATCCCTAACTCCCCCCTCTACAGCTGTCCTCTTCTTTCAAGAAATCCAGTAAAGCCACCCTGTTTGCACTTGGTCTTTCCACCCAGCTGCCAGGTTCCCTCTGCTGCAGTGAAATCACAAGGGGGAGTTTGGGCAAGTTCTGCTGTTCCAGGTCAGCAACAGTCCCATGCTTTATACAAATTAAGGCGGCCAGATGGATTTAACAGCATACATCTGCATACTGCAACAGGCAAAGATTAAATTGATCCCCAATACTGTAAGTTTTAAAAAGAGAGAGATTTAATACGAGTCTTCCTTTCTCTTGTTTCTTACTTAGGCAGTAGCTAGGACCAAACCAAAGAATTTGAATTGTAAAAAGCTCTAAAGGACACACAGGGGCTTCCCACCACCTGTGGGATTTAAAAGTATCAAGACAAGATGGCCAGAAGAGGATAAACAGCAACTTACAACCATATATCAACATGCGGTCTTTCTAGTTTGCATATTGCTTGCTTCCATTTTTTACTATTTTGTGTCAATAAAAATTTTATCCAAAGCTATACTTATATTTGAGTTTTTTGACATTAGCTGAAGAAGAGAGGCTTGTTTAGGCTCTTGCAACATAAATGAAACTAGTCCAGTGTTTGCAGCTCACTGTTGCTTTACATTTGACTATCCTTGGATGGACTGAAAACAACCCCAGCAGCCAGCACGTTTAGCAAGTGAACACCCCACCCCCACCAAAAAAAAAAAAAAAAAAAAAATCAAACTTTTACTATAGTTACAAGCAGACAAACTATATTCAGTTTTTAAATCACTACTGAAACTTGTTCCAAGATGAAGTGCAAGCCACTTGCTAGCGCAAGCAGAGAAGGCAGCTTTCTGCAGTTCACTCCAAAAAGAGACTAGAATCAACCTGAAGAAAGATGGTGACATTGCCTGTCAGGGGAATTGCAGAGGTTTGGCTGCTTTTACTCCTTGTGGTATTGTAGATACAGAAAGACTGTTTTTTCTTTCTGGACATCAAAAGTTGCGGAACTTCAGCATCCTCAAACAGCCTTCACGTGTCTTTCAGGGAAATAAAGGAAGACAAGAGGGCACAGTCATGCAGCCTGCACAAACAGCTTTCACTTGTGTTTGAAGCCATAAATAATTATTTGTAATACAACTGGTTCTAAGCTTTCTAGCAATAGCATCAAACATCTTGTCACAAGCAGTAAACTACAAGTATAACTAGTAATAAGGCTCTTTTAACTCCTTTCTAGTATCTTTTTAAAATGTGCTGTTTTCTACAGGACAAGAATTGTGAACTCTGTAGCTACATACAAACCCACACACCCCTAAAGAAAGAATAGGTTTTTTTCGTTGGAGTTTGTTTGTTGTTTTTTTTTAAAAAAATACAAACAAAAAACCAAAAAAAACCCCAAAAACATAAAAAACCCCAACAAACTACACAGCAAGTCACATCAGCATCACTGATGCCAACACAGCTGTGCTCATTTACACCAAACTGAATTTCTGTCCCATCTAGCAGAAACATTACTGTGAACTGTTGTGTTCTTCCCCATTACATTACTGCACTGTTGCTTACTCTTCACTCTTTTTCAAACCTGTTTTATAGGAATAATTTATGTTAAGTTCCCACATTTCCCATATGCTACAAATGAACCTAAAGTTTCAGGATGATTGAGAATATTACAGTTCACGATTCATGGGTTTAGGGTCCCACCCCCTCAAAAAAACCCAACATATATTGGAATAACAAATCGTGGTATGAAGGTGGAAATCAGTTGTCTTTGTTGTGCTTTCCCTTCTTGTAAATTAGCTCATTTCAGTTGACTAGCATTATTGCATAAAGAAAGAACTAGTAGTACTTCATTTTTCTGTAGTTCCTCTGTAGCTAAACCAAGTTCAAGCTATCTGTATTGATTTTGTTAAGCCGTAGATCAATTCCCAAGATACAACATCTAAGTACATTATTAAATGATGCTACCTACCTAATAACCAAACACCAAATAAACAGACACTGAAATAAGTCATTAACAACTACATATGATTAAGCAGCATTGCAACCTTTCTTAATCACTGCATCTGGCATCACACCAATGAGAAGAATGAAATCTTTTAAGCAATTTTTTTTAATAAAGTAAAAAAGCAATAAATTGTAAGGATAAGAATGCAACAGAAAAGACACAATGTATGCATATTTCATGAAAGTTATTACTCTTGAAAGTGAAAGATAGTGAATGCCAGCCACAGAAATAGAGTATTTTAGTTAAAAATCCTCTAGCTGAGTCACTGTGTGTCCAGTTGTTCAATGATCCAACTGTATTATTATTTTGCTTGTTTTTGTATCATCCTGAGGTGGAATTCCTTACGGTTTTGCAGTAGCACATCTCAGCGGCACTTTATGCTACCACCAGCCAGCACCACCACTGAAGGAAGGCCGCCTCCACGTATTTACTCACATCCCACTGCTGGCTGCTCTTTTGAGCTGGTATGCACGTCTGTGAACCTGCATCAGCAACTGGATTGGTTAAACTGATCAAGATTAAAACTAACTCAACAAGAAAGAAAAGTATAGCGTAATTCGGATCAGCTTCTCAATTCAAATCACTGTATGGCTATACGAATGCTTGTGAAGCTCTATAGGGATCTGAATTGAGATGAGGAGACAAGATGAGCAGCATCTGAGAGTTCCTGCCATTTCACTAGTTACCTTGAGCGATTGCATTTGATTATACCTTTCCTCTACTATCACCAAAGGTAATGAGAAAATACCATGGCTACTTGATGTGGGACCTTTATTTTATTTTCTCAATCTTGCAACTAATCAGCTTAGTCCATTCCAAAAGAAATAAACCAAAAAAAGACAGCAGATTTCTTGCCAAGTCTAAGTCTGGAATATAAGGTTCTACCATGGTACCATCTGCAAGTGAATTCAGGCAGTAACTTCCAAAGTGTGAGCTGTTACTAACACATTTAAACATGATTATCCTCATCTGGTGCAACGTTTACATACCTTGAAGGCTTGCATTTCCAGAATGAAAATCACCTTTGAAACTGAAGATATCCATAAGCTTTGCCTGAAACCTCTAAGGCTGAGATAAGATACACCATGCCTAAAGAAATATAGGGGATTCCTCATGAGCACTATCTGTGCCTTACAGCCCAAATACTGCAGTGACCAAACATGTGTCTCCTCTTGCAATCATTAAAATACGCAAACCAACGTTTTCTCTGAGGTATCCATCTCTTACACTAAAACATTGCATGCCTTTTTAATTCCACGCTTTCAATTTAGTTGTCCCATCTGGTAGAAATATTTTAATACAATGTCTCTTTTTATATCCTAACATCAAGGTGGTGTTGCCAATTAAGTTCTGCTGTGGCCATTTGTAAAAGGAAGCAGGGGAGAAAGAAGTAAACATGGATATTTCTTTATTAATTTTAAACAATTTGGATTTCAGCCAGGATTTCGGTGATAGAAAAAGAAAATAATTAATAGATATATACTCTACATGGATTTGTCTAGGAGAAGTAACAGTTGAATTATTTTTTAAAATTCAGAAACGTTTCAGATCTTGTAAAATGTTTGGCTTTGAATTAGAATACTTATCAAGAGAATTTTATACTCGCATGATTTAGGACTTTATCCAAAGACAGACTTTCAAACTCATCAATTAAGAAATTCAAGCCCTATGAAATAAAATAATGGCAGCCTCTTCAAAATTTCTTTACTTTCTTTACAGCTTCATGTTCACCTTCAAACTTACAGAGCATGTAGTGTTACCCCTTTGACAATAAGTGGGCTAGAGGCAATTTTTTCCTTTAACTGACCTGATGTTACCTAAATATGGTAAGGGTCTGGGTTTTCCCCAAAAACAAAAACCATAAAAAGCAAACAAAAAAATTCTACACACTCAGCTCTTACTGCAATTGGAAGACTATGGAACACAAATGCAGTGTGGGTTTTCCTTTTAAAGAAAAAAGGATTACAAGATTCAAGTTTTAAGCATCACAAGGTTAAAAAAAAGGATGGAGATGTGAGACGACGTAAACCAAAACTTACCGTTTAGCTCATTGCATGTATCACTAAGCAAGAGCCTAAGAGTACTACTGAACGTTTTTCTGATGTTAGCCTCAACAGTCAAAGACTAAATACAAAACCATAACCACAGGACTTGGAACTGGGAGACAAGGTGGATACTCATACTCACAATGCCTAACTATTTGCAGGATTTAGTCTTGTATTTGTAAACCACCTATTTATCACACTCCTATGATACGGAAAATGACATTTAACTAGTGGCATGGGTCACAGCCACAATGAAAACAGACTCTGGCCTGTACAGAAACAGATTCAGCAACTTTGGCAGGCTTTTCAACCAGCCCATTAAATCCACAACTCAACCCATGAAATGTTAATAATGGGTTTCTTTTAAACAACATTCTGCAGGAATTTCTTCTGCAGGGATTGAATTTTCTTCTCCCTAGTAGCTATGCTTACCATAGACCTTGTAACAAGCTTCTGTTGTTGAACCACGTGTGCAAAAAGACACTCTTTTGGCTAGTAACTGTGTTTCTAGGTCTCAGCCTGAAAATAAATGTCGGGAAGATTGGAGGCCAGAGAAATCCTTTCCCCCATGACCTTGTGTACTAGTTAAAAACATAGTTAAACAGTTAGGACATTCATTCAACCTTAACAAAGAAAAGTTTTAAACTAGGTACAACATATGAAATATGCAATTTAATACATTATATACTACTTTGTAACATTTGCCCCCTGAGTGCAAGTTAGGCCCCTACTGAAGGCTACGTTCTTCCTCCACTCTTCATGTGCAGTGACCCTTCTGCAAGTACCTGCTCTGTTGTTTTCAATTTCAGTTTCCTGAGTTCCTATTTTTCACAACAAGGAACAGAGATTTTACAGAAAATTTTCACACAAGTCAAAAACAATGAATTTCAGACTTCTACCCAACAAATTATATTCTAACGATAAACACTCTTTTTTAAGGTGAAGAAGAGGATGCACCCAAGGAGCGGGATTAAGAACCTTTAGCATTTACCGACAGCAATTTGAAAGCACATTGGCAAACACGTCACGCCATCATCCCTCATGTCTCAATGAATTCACCTCACATTCACACTGGGCTTCCTAGCAACTCTGCCTTTACAAATACATTTTTCCATTTACTGAAAATAATAATGAGAATGAGTCATTTCTGTAGAATACAGTCCTTCACATACACCAGATGCCTAATGCTGCATGCCGGGGGGGGGGAACAAACCACTCCTAATGCCTACTCAAATTGCTGTATTTATCACAGAAGTCTGTCAGCATTTTGCATCTTTTGTAAATGTTTTCTTCAGAATGTTTGAGGTTTTTTTAATGTTAAGATCTTAATATTGCTTGTAAAAATGTACTACCAAGTTCTGCAAGAGCTAATATCTAATTAGCTCAGTTACTAGCAGCTTGAGAATACCGTCCAAACAATGACCCAAAATTATTGTCTTTTAACAAGGGACTAAAACAAACAGAGAGGAAAAAAACCTCCGAGCTTTAGAACTGAGAAAAATTAGCATTTCCTTATGTTTTTCAAGGCTTTCCCTTCCAATTCCATTCAAGCTGTTCCAATAAACAAATTTTTTATATATATTTTTGGTGTTATCTTTTTAAACCAGTTCTTACACTACTTCTATAAAAATCAAGCCTGACTAGCTAGCTACATGCAGAACAGACAAGTAGAACTCCCGTCCCCTTCATTTTTCTCTGTATCTAGTTGAGCTTAAGTACACAAATCAAAAAACGAACAGTGAACAGAGAAACTGAAATCAAGTAACTCACTCTGATAAAATTATAAAACTGTTGGGTGGGATGTTCAACCAATCACTGCAAAATCTAAAAGTAATTAGGAAGTTTGGTTTTATGAAATGCATGACTTTTTTTCAGAATAAGAGGACAAAAGCAGAGCCCAGTTCTACCTTTACTCATTTTGTTTTCTTACTGAGGTGTTTAATTAACTAACTCATTAGAATTACAGTAGCCTGATGTTATTAGATGAGTGACTTAAAATAAAGGTACTTGCCTATAGCCACACATTACGTGTAAGGGCAGAACAGAACAATGACATAGTAACAGGCAGACACAGATGCTGTAGATCCTAAATTATTCATGACCTATTCAATACAAAATAAAGTTGTCCTAGAAAATTAATTCTAGTAAGAAAGGAATGCAATTTTTAAGACATCTCTACAAATTATTTAGTTCCTCTACAAACTATATATTCAGGAACTGCAAATAATTAAGATGTAAATGTAAAGATTTTTTAAAAGTGTTTAATCAGTTCCTAATTGGATAAGTATGCCAGATACCACAAACGATCAGACTACTTTAGCAAACAAAAAACGTTCAACACACTGAAGAGAACAAGAAAAGCATTTAATATCAATTAATTTCAAATAATAGTCGAACATTTCAAGTAATGTTTTGTACACTTGCAAGAGCCATTTCAGATTCTGAAGTTAGTTGTAATCTAGAAATAATTTCATTGTGAAACCTAAACAGCAGTGCAGCTATGTACTTTGTCTCTCTCATTTTCATAAGCATTAAAGCAGCCCATTTTTGCTCTTATTTAGAATATTAAGACTCTAAAAACTATCCTGATGGGATTCCACAGAATACGGTTGCTATTTTCACAGCCTGAGCTATGTGGACAAGAAAAACACTTTTACCACAGAAAAGATCTTTACAACAGTAGCAGTTACAAATGCTGACATAAACTCCATCTTCAGCATAATAAACGTCATCGGGATTCTCTTCGGGAAAGCTGCAATGATAATAATTAGGCTTAATATAGTTCAAAGCCAAATTATGGCAGTTGTACATGCCACAACAAAGAACATTTTTAAGTATCAAGTACACACTTAATTTAACTACAATCAAACTCCAAAATATTTCTGATTTACAGTATATTACTCAGAACGCTGAATATATCCCAGTGCTGCTCTTACCTTTCTTAGCAGCATCTGTTCTCCGTCTTGCTGGCGACACCAGATCCTTTACAATTTGCAGCACTTGAATCATTGCTCATTAGCAAGATCAAAGAGACTAGATGCTCCTCTAAAATTCCAACAGGCTTCATTACTACATGTTATTATATGGCTGTCTTCAGTACAGTCACGCAAAACTGATGCAGGAACAAGTCATCTACCTTCACAGAAAGATTTCTGCCTGACGACTCTACAGGCTGGGGTGATGGATTTAAAGTGACTTCAGCACAAGGAGACAAAAAACTGCAAGCAGTCCTACATGTATTTCCACAGAACATTGTAAAATTATTTTCTGCAGAGAATGCATACTGATTTCTCTAAAGTTTAAAGGAAACATTCACACCATAAAGTAACTGAAGAAAACACCACTTGAAATGAATGCTGACAGATGCAACATACTCCCCTAGGCTCAGTATCTAAGAAGCATGTCTGCATTCTCTTTTAAAGTCTGTCTCAATTCATGAAATTTCATGTAATGCTTTAAGAGAGCTATCAGTGCAGTGTAGAGCCAGCATCAGACCTATTAACAGAACTAAAATTAAATCTAGCTTGCTAAACTCCGTCAGGCACAAGCAAGCACCTGCTAAAGAGAGTCATTCGGTTCCTTTTCTCCCCCCGTGAACACACACCTCTGACACCCTCCTACGTGACAGGAATTCTTGCACACTGGGAGGCACGCTGGAAATCCTGGGAGTATTTCAGGCGTTCTTCCCTCTCCCACCACCAGAGACCCAGAGAACTGTTTCAGCTAACGTATTATCATTACTACTGTCAGGTAATTTTAAGCAGACAAATTGCAGTATGTGCCCCACAACATTTTTAATGCCATTTGGAAAATGTACAAAGGCACTTCAGAAATGCCTTCTGTCAAAGCCTCTACAGAGCTAACAAAAAACCAAAACAACAACAAAAACAAAAAAAACCACATGAGAAATCATGTTTTAGACGGTCACGTTAAATAACTGTCAGCCCTGAAGAGGCTCTATGAACACTTTAGGAAACAGAATTCCTACACAGCATTGCAAGGCCTGGCCTACACAAAGAGAGCAATTTAGGAAGCCAACTACATTTTCCGAAAACCATAAACATTAAAACAGGCCACAACCGAGGCACAGCAAGACGCATTCTCTGGCCTTTAGACCTTCTGTTCCCATTGCTTAAGTGTTAGATGGTGGGAGTGGAGAGGTCATCTCTTTCCATTTCCAGCTGCTGATCACAAGCGTTTCAGATTTTTAGATTTGCTGTCGTATTTATCCACACGCATGTCAGTCTCTTGAAACACATACAGCATAGGCACGACAAACTTTCTATTATGTTAGTCTCATTTACAGCCTTCCCATTAAGCCACCTCTGCCAAAAGTAATAGCAACCCAAAGTACTATTGGATTTGGTTTGGCAAAACAAAGACAATTAAAATCATTCTATCTGACGAGCTGTCCAATTTCTTCTCCCACCCTGCAAATATTCAAGCGTCCACTCAAGAGGAAGCTTGTAGACATACTGTGCAACTGTAATTTATCTCTTCCTGAAAAAGGATTTTTCAAATCATTAGAAACAGAACTCCCAACTTTCTATATTGAGAATAATTTATAACTCCTGTACATAAACTTGAATTCCAGGTTTCAGATAAATGACTTCATAGGCAGAGAAGTAAGGAAAAGATTACCATAAATAGATGTTTCCAGAAGAACTATAATTTCAAAACATTTAAATAAGATGTAGAATGCAGGGTTGTCTGGTAAAGTTTACCTTAAGTTCCTTTACTTAATAATCCAGTCCTCAAAATTCCTGCTGTAAGAACTTCCCCCCATTATCTTGCCATGATGTGTTCATTCTTTATTTAGTTGGGTTATCAAACAACTTGTCTACGAGTTAAAGATATAAACTCAAAGGAATATCATTACTTACAGCTATGTTACATTGCAAATTTCCTCTGAAAAAGCTGACTTCTGAGTTTATGGTTCATAGGAGAACACTACCTCTACAGCACTCGTAAACTTTTGATGGTCTTTGTATAAACATAGTAAGAATAGAAAAATAGAAAACAGAAGAAAAAAAAAAAAGAAAAAAGGAGTAAGGTAGAATAAAATCTTCAGTAATAACATCCACTTAACCACCTAAAGCATGAATATATCTTGCAGAGCCTGAAGGTGATTTTTAAATGAACTAGATTATCTCATTTCTACAGCAAGTTTCTCGAGTGCTGGAATAAGGAGAGGATGGTGGACTGACAAAGAATAACAGTGGGGAAGGCGGAGCAGAGGAAGAGAGAAAGGAATAGAAGGCATGCTTTGTACTTGCTTTTGTGTCAAAATTATTTAAAAAAAAAAAAAAAAAAAAAAAATCCCACACCACTAAAATGGCTTGAGGGCATTCACTCATATGAACAATAGGCCTGCACACATTTCATCTGAGATGCAAAGATGCAAAGTTATTGTAACCATTCTTTTTCCATCTCACATCAACCCAAACTGGCCAGAATTCAGGCAGCATACAGATTATGCAGAAACTTGTGTATTCATAATCCTACCTTATGCTCCTCATAACCATGTTTAGAGTTTAGCAATAGGGAAAAGGACATAAATAATCCTGGCTAAGATACCAAGCTTTCAGGCCTGACGCACCCAAAGAAATGGACAGCCCGTAATGCAATGGCCAGCAAGGTACTAGCCTGAGATCCAGTCCTGTTGCTGCCTTTTTCAATGGAAGCAGGACCAAAATTTAAGTCTTGCCGCTGTCATCTAGAAAGCAGATAAATACAGACCTACAAAACACTCCTTCTTGTCTCTCTCGAGTTCTGCAAAAGAAAAAAGTCTGACGTTACAGGTAGGAGATGGGGATTTACAAGAGCAGGGGTTCATTTGCTCTTTGGACCCTTCTTTCTGTCTGTAAAACACAGGCAGCACTTCGATATGTTACAAGTCAGAAGGACTATTCATAAGAAGGGCTATAAAAAGTCAAGTACCAGCAACAGTGAGGGCAGCTTTTCTTAATGACCAATCTGAATGTTTGCTTTAAAAGCTGCAGTTTCAGAAACCACACAAGGCAGAATTGCTTCACCTTCCCTCCCATCTTAGTGAAGGGGCCCAGAAAATGAAGCAGGTTTTCTTATCAGGAGCCACAACTATTTCATAAGCAGGAGAAAAGTTTTCAACAGCTTAAAGGATTAAGGCAATACAAGTAAGGCACATTAGCCAGGAAAAGTGTCTTTAAATATCAAATAGAAGAAACAGCATATTGTAAAAACATTTGCATAGTGAGTTCACAGTAAAACCTGTATATTTCTTGCAAAAAATAATAAATTCAGATAAAGTCTACCTAGCAACTAAGTCCTGGCAACACCTTAAGTATCAACAGAAACATTTTGTTTGATGATACTCCTCTCGGACTTTTCCTGTCACAGTTGGTCCTCAAATTAATATCTCAAAATAAATAGGCATTGAGCTCTAAGACAGGCAATATATCATGAGACAAATTATTACTAAAGCAGCTATAAAGTAGGTTATCTATCCTTTCTCACTAATGTTTTGAATTAATTTTCCAATCTATGAACTGATGCCTACGGTTTTCGTTAAGTTTTAAATAACCTACTGCAGTTGGAAAAGGAGAATTCTGGAGTTCTAGATCAATAACTAACCATCCCCATAAATCTCAGAAGCTTTAAGTTGTGATCTTCATTATTTTCTACAGATTATTCTTGGACAGTAATGCACTAAAATGACCATGAAAAAGATAAACAACAGAAAACTTAATGCTGTCAAGAAATCATATGTGAAATTCTGGTAGCCTTTTCTGGGAAACTGTTTGCACTAGTGATATGACTCCATTTGTTACTCAAAGAGGACTGCTCCTGGCTATGCAATTTGCAAAGCATCCATAAAAATAAATAAATAAATATCTTCACAGTCTTCTATATAGTCCTACAGAGCCAGTAAATGTCAGTAACTGCTTAATCCAACTGAATTTGCATTAATTTAGGACTATTTTTTCCTCCATTTTTAGCACTTTTGTTACCATTTTCAAAGCATGAAAGTATGGATGCAGTCTTTAAAACAAACTGACGTGGACCTATGAACCTCTTTTAGAAGAGATCTTCTTGGGAACAGAAAGAAGCTTAATCTAGAGGCTGGAGAAATAATTGTAACAGAAAGCTAAGTGAATGCTGATTAAAGAGGACAAGAGGCATTTGTTCACATTTTTTTAAAGTCTGTTTTTCTTAAAACACACAAGAAAGCTGTTCATTATGTTTAGGATGATGATTGAGAACTTCAATAAATGGTCAATGAAATAAATTCCACCTTGTTCCAGGCAAAAACTTATCAATGCAAAAAGGAAAAACAAATGCTAAAAAAGAGGAAAGAGGAACAGAGAGAAATATATAGCTACATTCAACGCTATTACTGCACCCTTTGAAGTTTTAAGGAAAGCAGCTACACGTTGCAAAATCCTGTCACTTCACAATAGTCTTACTGTTGTCCTTCCTACTCAATTCACATTATTTTTTTTACCCCCTTAGCTCTTCCTACAACATATTCTGCAAGTGGATCTAGATGATAACAAGATACATAGCAGCCTTCCCAGAGAGGCACAACAAAGCCAAGGGAACTGCCTGTGTAGATCACTTTATCATCCTCCTGATACAGACAGCAGACACTAATGAGATTGGTATCAGAAGTTTGTGTTCAAATATGCCTTGATTAATAAGTAAATAAATAAATAAATGTGTGTGTATTTCATTTTTTCCTCCTGACAGATGTGTTTTATACCTATCACCTCCACACACAAAGTAAGGGCACTGCTTAGTCTTTGCTCATATATTTACTGCAAAACTGTACAATCAGATTTAGACATACAAGTTCATCCAAAATACAGTTTAGCAACAGTTTAAAAGGCTTCCAAAAGGTCTTGGATATTCAGCCTGTAAAGACTTATCAAAAGGAATAGCTTAGGCTACAGTGCAGAACTCCTTAGATACAACAGAGAAGTACTTGTCCTTTGGAACTATGTGATTAGGATTGAGTTAAGCAAGCTACATAGATGTGATGACAACGTGCAACTACAGAACCACAGATCTTACTATGGATCTTCAAATTTATCCTATTTCTTTCTCTTCTCCGTCACACCTGTGCCCTTCAAAAGGCAAAAGGCCACTTTATAAGGCACAGTAATCTAGTAAATAAAGAAAGCGCTAACAAAGCAAATGGCATTTTCCCCCAAAGAGAGTTGTATCTAAGCAGCTCATTTTAAATATGTGATAAAATAAGTTTTTTTTAAAACAGGAGGAACAGTGTGTTAGTACAAGATCTCATCTCAGTGAATGAACACACCCCACAGAATTTCTCAGTCTCCCTCATATTACAGTCCAATTCTTTATACGGTTTTAGCTGCAAATGATAATTATTTTGAGAAAAAAGTTCCATTCTACATTCTAGAAGTCTCAAAAAGAAGCCAAATATTTATGAAGTTGTAATTACAACAACAGAAAAGCTTTAGAAGATTTTTTCCAAACAATATACAGCATTTCCTGCATATGCAGCATTCCAAACAGAATATGCAGCAAATTTGCATTTCCTGGATTTGAGTCACAGCTGTAGTATTAATTGACAGATTTATCTTCAAGCTAAAGGATGTTATTAAATACTCTATCAAACCTAAACATACAGAAAGAAGACATACTAGTCATTAAAAGACTTTTTTTTTCTTTTTGCAATATTACACAAAAATCAAAACTCTTACTATCTTACATGTGTCAATCCTGAAATCAAAGTAAATTCATCAGTTTAATCTGGCAAAGATTGATAAAAGTGAATGTGTGTTCAATTCAAAGAAGAAAAAAAAAGTTAAAAACTTTGCTTTTAATTTAAAGCCTTACTTGGTTTCCTGTTGAAAAGGACATGAATGAGATTAATAATCTCTTACCCCCTTGAAGCAAAGAAAAACTACAAAGTTCTGTGCATCACTATTTGTTAGCAGGATTAAATCCTTTACTGCATGTAACATTTCTATGTTGATATTTAATCCAAGTAATAAAATGCAGCTGTCCACAGCCACCAGCAAGAACATCAAACCTTATTAGTCCACTGCACTTTTATTGACCTCATGTATTTGCAGGCTTAATTTGCATAGCAGATAATCTACGGTATGATTTTTTCTCTCTGCAATAAAATCAAAAGTTTTTAAAACAAGTTTTTGAATACTTTGTAATAGCCTAATCTAACACTAAAGAAATACCTATTCACACAAATATATCTTACCTATTGATGAAAAAAACGTTATAAAGAGACACATGCTGGGGAAGAAAGAATTTAGCACTTCAAAAGTAACTGAAGGAAATTAGCCTGAAGGTCACACAGATCAGAAGTGATCGACCCTCCTTGGTAAGGAAGTGTACTTGGGTCTGTTTGCTTACTGCAGTTGTGATCTAATAGGAGATGCCATTAACTGTTCATTTACAGACTTCTGCCTCCTGCTCTTCTTGTACATTCACTCAGAAAATGCAGTCTTTCAAAATGTATTTTAACTAATATATTTCAAATCCAAGCTTAGTACTTGAATATGACAATCATGTTAACTGTGACTACTTAAGGTTAATGCTAGAGTTATATTTGAGATATATATTCTGGTTAAGTGGCTGCTTGTGGCTATTTTTATGGTTATCTCTGTTTTGCCTCTGTTCTTACGAATGGATTTATTTAGTAGCACACTGTAACTAGCACGTCACACTTGCTTCACATCCAATCCTATTTCCCATAAAGCATATACATGGCTCAGCTGCTAACAAAGAGTTCTCCTATGCCCTCATCAACAAAAAAACCTGGGGGAAACACCTGGGCATCTTAGCAACACTGCTTGCACATAAACTATGCTAGACAGAGGCAGGAAGCAGCAGTGTGAAACAGACTTCTTTATGCAGCTTCACTTTATGACAATCAAACTATCCAAATGAAGAACATCTTACCTACCTATTACAAGAGCCAAGACAGAGGAATTGTACATGCCCTAGTGACTCAGTCCCAATTTTGGCAGAGAGAAGACTGTAGTACATTTATTGTTCTCCATGTTCTCTCTGTAGCTGTAGAGAATTTTAAATCATGCCAAGTTTCAGCCAACGGTTGTCCATGGTCCGGACAAGAAGGGACTGAACTACATCACTCTACCCAACATTATAGTCAGGCATTTTAATTCACTATTTGAACTACCAGTGGTACTGCACTCATGCTAAAGAAACAGAAGTGCCATCATCCTCCATTTGCAGTAGATTTATCCTAGAACTTGATCTGTTAGGCTTCACTGGACAACACACAGGTAACCTGGCCTTGCTAGACCATCTTGTAGGACCAGTGAATATACAGCATTAAACAAAAAGACAAATTAAGAGTTAGTTCTCCAAAATGGATGTTCCACTTAAAGACTGATGGTTAAAAAAACACCAAAAAAGGTCACTCGAGCCTCACAGTGAGTTTCACATAAATATTGTTTCTTTTAGTTTGTTTTACTGCATGGGGAATAAATAAATATTGAAATGTCACTAATGGTGACTCATTAGCCTTTGCTCTAAAAAGAAGTACTTTCCTACCATGTAGTTAAAGTAAAGACTACAGACATTTTTGTCACTGCTTCCAGCATAGAATAGAGTATGCCGGGGGGGGAAGTGGGGAGGAAATAAAAACCAAAACTGACACTTTTCAGTTCACACCTAATCTTTTCAAGGCAAACTATAAACCTAATTTTTCCTCTCCCATCCCCCAAGACCAACCCCAATGTCCTTCAAAGACTCTTACAGTAACTTGATGTAACTGGGGGGAAAAAAAACAGGAATCTAAAAGCTTGTCTAGTTTTTACAACCAGATATAAAGTAATATGAAATATAACCACTCTGAAGCATGCAAGGCAAGCAGGGTCTGTAGAACAGCCTGGACACAAAGTATGGTTGTAGCACAGCATCACTGATAAGAGAGCTGCAGCTGACAAGCATCACCTCCAAAAAGTAAGTTTGGGGGAGGGCAATGAAGGAGGGTTATGTCATTACAGCGTTTGTACAACTCAGAAATAGTAGCATCACAAAATAATACTCCTCATATAATGCTATACAAAATTCTACTACCAAAAAAATCCCCAAAAAACACCAGCCAGAAGAAAAAAGCGTTACATTGAATGCAACAGAACACATTCTGGTGAAAGACTTATTTCCCCATGTCTCTAAAAATTCTGGGAAGTCTGACTCTTGCTCAAAAGAGCTCTGAGTGAGCCTTTCAGCAGCCTACCATGGAATTAGACAGGTTTTCAAAGAGCTTTTCAAGGCTAAAACAAAAAGACTGCATTCAAGAATCTTCTCCTATGGCAAACCAAAGTGCTTTATTAAAACAAAGTGTCCTTTTATATTAGTGATCTATTAGATTAATGACTACACTGGCCAAAAGCATTGGAGATTCTACAGCATGTATGCCTTCCATTCCAGACAATAATTATGTTACACAAAATAAAAACAGGAGGAAAATGAAAAGAAAAAAAAAAAAGAAGAAAAAAGAAAAAGAAACTGCAACACACCAGCTTCCCAAACCAGCCTGGAAGTCCTGCACAGCTTTGTGCTCACTTCAGAAATTTTGAGCAGGACAGGTACAGGCATATCAACAGCCTTGAAAAAATTCCAGTGCTATCTTGTCAGTCTCCCACATTATTTTAAGAATTAAAATATCTTAATTATAGAGGGCTCTTCTGCAATGAGAGATTAAATGAACCTTATAATCATGTGATTGATAGGATATCACCTAAGAGCAGCTACTTTGTTTACACAAACATCTGCAACCACCCTTTAAACACTGAAAGGCAACAGACTGGATAGTTTAAGTAAAGAAAAGATCTTAAATTTAAACAAACACAGAGCCAGTAATCCTGCTGGGACTACTTGCATAACCCCACTCATGGCAATAACCCCAAATATTTTCCATCTGTGCTACAAATCAAAAGTTGTTTCCTATCAAAAATTGGGTAAAGAATGTCAGAGTAGTTTTTCTTGAAATAGAGTCAATTTAGCTTAAAATAACCACATATCTTGTAAATCAGGTGTTTTGTTTCTTGAATATGAACATCCATAATGTAACATAACATAAAGTGAGGCTGAAGCTCACTTATTTTTCTTATCTGTGACAAAGTTACACTAATAAGCGGCAATAGCTTCACTTTTCCAACACAGTGGTGCTTATTATTCAGTCATTTGTACAGAAAGGGAGAACAACACGACTCACAACAGGCAAGGAAAATCCTCTAAATACCTCACTTAACCCTGCTGTTGGAAAAGTTCTTCTTCAGCCCATTTCTAATCCTCATCTGACTCAGCCGTTGTTTTGTGAATTCTCTAATTCAATAGGAAATTCTGACACCACTAGGGAGCCTAATACTGCAGCCTCTAGAAAGTCCTCTCCGCAGTAACTAGAACACTGTTCTGTGTCTACACAGTGCCTTATGCAAAGAGCAGGGTGCCTGCCCAAACATCTACGTTTACAACTCTCGCTTTTCATCTGTATTTTAGCTGTGACTTTTTGCATCTTTCCTCCTTTGGAAAGTACTTGAACACCACCCTCAACTTATCACAGGATGAATAGGATCCCAGAAATATGAATTGCTTACATAGTGGTGGATACTTGATACTCACTCCAGAGAACAAGGTTACAGTGTTCTTTTGCTACTTGCTCCTTCTGCTGCAGGAGTACCAAAGACACACAATAAAGGCATTATTGTGCAATGTTCTATATAAAGGAGTACAGAGATAGGCCCAAAGACTAAGACTTAAATAAAAAAAAGCCCTGTAACAAGAGAGTATTATCATGCCAAAGGGATGTTCTTCTGTGTATACCAATTAGTCGTAATAATTCAGCGGTCCTTATTGGCCATCAATCAAAACAGTGACAGCCAGACAAATTTAGAAAGAGGACTCTCTCCCTCTACATACACAGACACAAAAATAAACAATTGTTATATATTTTAAGTATGTAATTTAGAATATAAATAGAAAAGAATTATATAAAAATATATAGCACAAGTGTCATATGTAATGCATTTTTAAATATATATAAATTATTATTATAAACATATTTGTATCATCTTCGCTATTTTGGGGGGACACACAGAGTTGAAGTGTCATAAAATAAATATTTTGTAAATAATTCAACCTTAATTTTCACTGCAAACACGACAGAATAAACATGAAGTGCAAGCGTCTAAAAAGGACATATTCAGGGAGCAATAACAGTTTATACAAAAAGACTGGCCCTCCAAGAACATTCATGACGATGACTTTCTGCCACAAGTCTCCTGTCAGTTCAAACCTAACAATAGTTTCCTGTCAGTGCCAACACCTTGGTTTACAAACAGAAATTACATTGGTTTAAACGTAGGTGTCATGTTGCACTAACTTATTTAGAGAATTCCCATCAACCTGACCATCAATTTAAATCCACAGGGAGAAAGCCCAGCTGAAAGAAGATAGCTTTGAAGTTCCCTTTATGGCAAAAAAAATTAAAAAAGAAAACACCCCACTTTATGAAAATGTTTAATAAACATATTTGAAATATACGCAAAGGGTTTTAAAAAATTTAGAGTTATTAACTAATTGACTAAATGAAACAGTAAATACTAAGCAATACCTGTTTGTTGACAAAGCCTTACAGAAAGTGAGACTACTGAAGTTGAATGTTATCACCTGGAAGCACAGTTTCTGAATGTGACAAATACGTTTTTGGTAGCTGCAACCTCCTGCAAAGCTTAAGAAAAGAAAGCAACTTCACTTCAGTCTATGGAGATTGAAGACTTACTTTGTTCAGTTAAAAAAAGAGCCAAAACAAAACTTAAAAATGTTTGTCTTCCTCTTCACTCTAAAAATAAAGTCTAAGTGCAAGGAAAGCCACAACTTACCAGTCCTAAATATGCTGAAGTGATCAAAAACAAAGGCAGGATTATGAGAAAGTTACTCTTAAAAATCTGCTTTAATGCAGATGAATTTCAAAAAGATTTCATTTGTGTTATGATATATTTAAATACCTAGACTATCAGCAAAAAAAGTTAAAGGTCTCAGAAGTTGCATCACGTCAATTGAATAAATAAGAAATCATCCAACATAAAATGTGAATATTCAAGAAAACAAGTTCCTACTAATGCACCTACATTTCCTCAATGTGATGCACCACTTCTGTGCATGTAAAGTATCTGGGTTCATATTTTATTGCAACTAATGCACTTTCTGTATTTAGAGGAGCAGTTTAATTACAGCATTGATGAGAAACTGGGTCATCAAAGATCTGATTAGTCCTCTGGAGATGCCTCTCCTCACTTAGTATAGAGGAAGCCTAAGATTACTACATTCCTAAACAACTTAAAGTATAGTTGCATACACACTTCAAGCAAGGTGAAAACAGCACTACCATTGGAAAGGACACTCTCACCCACCAGCCACTTATTCTCACCCCTGTGCTTCTCTCCCTGCATTACAGCAGTACAACCATTTATACAGCTATGTAGCAAACAGCTTAGGGAGCCCACCCAATTCAAATCAATCTGATGAATGCTCCTGCACAAGAAAGAATGCAGGAATTCAGGCAGGGAAAGTACACCACCCCCTCTATCAGCAAGGGCAACATTTTAAGGGGGTCACGAAACTTTAAAGACCCTCAGTTCAGCCTTGGCTCCTACAGGCCAGACCTTTCTGAGGAAACTCAATTTCAGCCAAAGCTTTTCCGCAAGTCCATACAAATTTCTGTAAATCATTAACTCTGACCTCTGAATCTGCATTTTAAGTTAGAAAACTATCTCCAGCATGCTTGCTGATAGTCCCCCTCAAGTACTAGCTGCACTAGAG
>VFFE01007854.1:1998541-2097551 GCA_008921705.1 Burhinus oedicnemus
TTTCTCAAGTCACAGTATTTCTAAAGATTAGAAGATAATTGTGCTGTGAAATCAGAACAATTGTTAAAGAAAATACTTCACATACTATATCTACAAGCTTCTATTTTATGAATGGGTTTTCAGGGTTCATGGTTCAAAAATAAAACAAAAACTTAGCATGTAACGTAATAATCCGAAATCCTTTAGTTATTCATTATTATACATTATAAAGATATTTTAGCTTGCTTCTAAGCTTTCCTTCCCTAGTATGCAGTTTTATGTACGAATCAGAACTTAGTCTTTTTTCCTTTCTTTCAATCTCAGCTCACTGAAAAGAACTGATGACTACAAAGCATCTTAAACTACATCAATCAGCTTTATAATTATTTGCAACACTTTAACCCAAAATACACAAAATGCACAGTCACCTTACACTTTGTGTAACACACAAAAAATTGTCCATTTCCCAACATTTATTTTATCAGCAGTTTCCCTTGGTCCTCAGTTCACTACAAATTCATTCTGGCATACAAGGAAGGGAGATTGGAGGTGAAGGGCAAGAATTGAGCCAGCCTTAACCAAACAGACATTTGTTAGCCTAGGAATCTTTTTAAGAGTCCAGAACACACTTTTCTCAGTTGCAAGCATAGGAATAATAATGGATACTTGCTAAAGCATTACATCTTCATCTATTAAGGCTGACCTTAACATTTGTTTTAATTCCCAAGTTTATTGTTCAGGAACAGAGAAACTGACAGCCAAAACTATTTCTTTACACACACAACAGTAACTCCAAAAGAAAGGAAACTTTTTTTTTTTTTTAAAGAAATCACAAAACCCTAAAGTTCCTCTGTGAACACAAACTAGAAAGCCAGCTGTAATGAGAGGTCAAGATAAATAACCAACCATCAAACAGAAGCAGCCTTTAATCACACCATCGTGGTCTTGATTTGAACTGGTGAAGCAAAAAGTTTCCCACCTCATTACCAGACCATACTGACCATTTTCAAAATATAAGACTACATTGTGTAGCATCTCTCCAAACGCACAAAACGCAGTCCTACCCTCAGTCAGTCACAAAGAAAACCTAAAGAGATACTGAAGTACAACAAATAGCAGGTTAACTTCCCAACAGCATGCAGTGTTAAGTTTTTAGGGTGTGGGAAATAAAACTAAAAGCAGAAAGACAATGCCAGGAAAGAATTATTCTGTACAGTTTACTATGACAGCAGAATAATAATAATAAAAAAAAAACCAACCACAAAGTTGGCACCACATCCTATACATTTAAGGGGGGGGCGGGGGGAAATGAAGATGTCAGCAGCTTGTTGTAACTGTATGTACTAACATTTAGTTTAATTGTTTGCAAACTGAGTTCATTGCAGTAGCTCAAGTAAGTTCACTGCACTGACCCTTCTTTAAAGGAGAAAGCACAGGAAAACTCCCAAACATAAAAAGCACAAGTTTATAATCGTAAGAATTTGTCATGACACCACAATTTTCTGGCAGCCAAATGTCAACAACTGGAGAAAACGTAGAAAATGAAACAACTCCTTCTGTGGTGTGACATTCTAGGCAGGTTACATACAGCCAGGATTTCCCTGATCAGTTATCTTTGAACACAAAATAAATCACGATCAGTCTAACTTAGCTACACTGTATACTCTTACCAACCCTTTAAGCATGTGACCTCACTGTCCTATGGGGCACACAGTATAATTTGAAATACGGATTTGTCTTATCCTTATTTATGAAAGCAGACATTTATAAAAGCATTCCACAGAAATAAAAGCCTTAATAGAGACTGCCTCAGTATTAACACCTTTTCAGATTCTCTGTATTGCACAACAACTAACAGCTACCACGAATGGTGGACTTTGCAATTCTGTCAATACTTTTCCCCAATATCGGAGAAGATTCTGTACAACAGGACCTAAAGCACTTATCTACACACCTGATAACTATTAAAAGTTATACAACAGCAGTAGTTCCCCTATTCACTTTCCAAAAAGTTTTAACTGATCATTTGCTTAAAAATAAGCTCATGTGTGCTTCTTAAGTACCAAGTTGTTTCAATAAAATAATATGCTCTATGTAATAAACTGTTAAAACGACAAATATGATATAAGGTGAAAATTGCTTTTTAAGCTAATGAATAAGGCTAGCAGAAAACCAAATAGATATGAACTGCCTGTGAATAAATTTAGGACAGATACTACAAAAGGTATTTAATCATTTTAGGACTGAGATTCTAGAACAGCCCTTCACAAACAGCAATGGCAATATATACTGCATCAAGTGTATCACAAGAAGATAACAAGTAGAATTCTATAATGTAGCCTGCACATAACAACATTCTGAATTTTTTAACCAAGAAGTTACTAGCCTTCATAAGTCTGATGTTCCCACATTTTAGATCATCAGATTTTCAGTTTGAATTACACTAGGTGATGCACAAGTTCAGAATACTAGAGATTCCCATTACTTTTAACACATCTAGCTATTCTAGGTGTCCACAGATTTTGTGAATAAGTTTACATGTACAGAAGTATGCAAATAAATGCATCTTCATAAGATGATAAATACCTTATAGACTGAGGTATTTAGGAGAGGAGCCTAAAACTATGTAGACCATGCTAATAGTTCAAGTTTCTGTGATGCAAACCATAAAATAAGAAATCCAACACCAGCTGAACATAAACATCTAATCTTCTGTAAACTATGTTTTCAAAAAAAGCAGCATTTTCTGTCGCGCCCTTGAAGCCCATCACTTAGCATAGACTTAAGCGTCTAATCTATCACAGGAATGTGGTGTCCTGCAAAGCAGAGACTGTCTTTTGAGTAACATTATTATTAACCACCACAAAAAGTACTGCCAAAGTGTTATCTTTCATTTGAATAAGGGTTTTCATTCTTGCTAATATAAAGCTAAACTCTCCAGTCTGGAATCATGTCAAAATCTCACCAAAACCAATGGCTGAAGTCATGACAGTATTTGTTGTACTCAAACCAACAACGTCACAGCAGCACCTTGGTGAGTCACACTTCACACAGCAACTATGATTCAAAAGGTAAGATGATTTACAGGTATTTGTTATGTTTAAGACTATACATTAGGCAATGACAGCACATGAGATGCTCTATAAACAAATGAAGATTAATATAGCAGCATTTGACAAATCAGGATGTTAAGGTTGTCATCTATGCAATACAGCAAATACTTTAAACGTCAGAAAGTAAACAAGTGTGAACTGCAATACAAAAGAACACAGATACAGTTCTACATAAATACTAAAACGGTTCTATCTATACTGAGCATGAACCCTAGAGCTCAGCAATTCTTTCAGTCCCTTTTTGGCGTAGTTTTTCCTTTGCTGCATTTAGCAAGCATTTCCTCCATCATTCTTTTTTTCTTCCAGATGACAAGAGCAGTCATTTTTCATTTAGTTTGACAAGAAATTTAACCAACAATTTTCTTTATTCGCTTCCTCCCAGAAAATCAAACGATCTTATTTTACGAACATAGGATATAATTATCCTATGAACTAGATGCTCGTTCTTCGACAAATTCAGTACAGTTGTGTTGAAACTAAGCTACATTATATATACAGTTCCTGTGCATATGAAGTTATAGCCTTATTTCTACAAGATGTACAGCTACGTAATGTTGCTGCCAAGAATTATATTAAGAAGTCTCACATCCACAAAACTTATGAAAGACCCTGAAATGCTCAAAACAGTTTGCTAAAAAGAGATTATCTTACCCATCAGATATGGCCTGAAACAAAACGTCTGGGTCTTTTATCCATTTTTTCACTAAAAATGATCGTAAGTCACAGTTTTCTATGGCTCAGATCTTTTCAACGCATGCCAAAATTCCTTTGGTATCAGACCTCTATACTGGAATTTGAGTAATACATTTATTTTTTCCTATAAAATTAAGTCCATTCATTTTATGTTGGATTTTTACCAGCTACTTTAATTTACTGGACAGTCACATATTTTGGAGTTCTTCACAAACCCAAGACATTTCCCCCTCAAAGTTATATGTTTTATTTATACTGAAAAAAACAAACATCAGCTTGTTACAGAACTCAACTTCTTGAAAATCATACCAGACTACCAACACAGAAGTCTTACAGAGACACACATTGACCAAAAAATTGGAGATTAAGAACAGCATCTGCCAAATCTCAGCTTTATTTGGTTATTTTTATAGGACTGATGAGACAAAACTCAGTATGAATATGTTTGAGGAAGAACCACCTTCCAAAACCCACTACAGAAGTACATTTCTTCTAAACTGCAAACTAAGGTTTCCTTTTTCTTAAATAAAGAAATCTACTCACTCATGACTGGAAACTTCTTTGCATATAACCCAAGACAGGTCTTGAAGCAAGGTATCTTGTTGGAGAAGGTTCCTCAGAGGTATACATGTCCTGATGGTGGTAGGAAAATAGAGAGACAAATAATTTTTTCAACTTTGAATAACTAGAATAAATGTTCATATATATAAACTGCCTTCCCTACTATCTTTTCATCCTCCTTGTTAAAAAAAGGAACACAAAGATGTATTTGTTATGACTGAGAACTTTACTGCTTATGGATGTATTTTGAATTTTATCAATTCAAAAGGAGTACTTTCTTCTACCATTCATATTATAAAGTTGTGTGCACGTACCAGTTCATAAAATATAACAGCTCCCAAAAGATAACAAACATTCTTCAGAAGTTATAAGTACAAAACTACAATATGGATAGAGTAACTGAAAATACCATCAAAGTAGTATTTTCCATCAGCAACCTCAGCTAGCATGAAGATGCAATATAAAGATACTCTTTAAAACACAAGACCTACAAATAAGATTACTAAATAAGCATGGGTTGGCATTAGCATCCAACGCTTCCTCCTCAGAAACAAAACCTCAAAAAGTTACCATTTCTAGCAACCATAAACCATCAGATCAGTCAATTCATAATCAAAATGAAAAAAAGATATCCAAGCAGGACAGATATGGATTCACTAACAATATGTCTGGCTCTCCCTGAAGCAAAATATAGAGGACAATCTCCAACGGACGGCACAGCAAGTAGATTTTGGAAAATTTATTATATAATCTCCATCCTGCTGCTAAAAGCAAGTTTATACAAGTCTGATAGAACACTTAAATGAAAGCAACTTCACCTCACAGCTGAGATGGAAAGAAAAAACTAAACATATCTATTAAGCTATAAAGAGTTTTCCTCGAAATACCTGCACAGAGTTTCTGTAAATTAAGGAACATTATGCAATTTGTTTCCTCTTTTCAGAGCCAATTAGAACTTGCTGAATCTGACCACCTGTGCTAATCCAGCCAGATAATATCTCATGCTGACTCAGATTTCATCTCAACTCTCCTGATCTTTTAACGTTTAAAAAAATAAAATACAAAAAGACAAAAGAAGAGATCTAACTTTTTCAAAAGTATTGAGTACACATAACATTTACAGATTTACAGTGTATGCTAAAGAAGTAGAGGAACTATCACAGGACTGGATTCACATAACAAGAAGGCTCCTATATCAATTGCTAAAATCAGTTTCATTAACAAAAAAAAAACCCACACAAACACTACCTACACCCAAAACCACCCAAACACCACAAAAAATCCAACTGCCAAAAGGACGCCTTCAGTAACGCTGCAGACTGAAAATTACAACCAACTTCTTTTGCATTGAAAAAGTAACACAGGGAAGAGGCTTAATTGGGGAAGAAAAAGGTATCATGCTGAAGAAATACAGTTGCAAGCGTCACAAAAAACCACAGATGAACACAAAGCCATTAGATGGTGCAGTCACTGAAGAATAACAGTTTGAATTGCAGGTCCTGTCAATTCTCTATGAATGGCTGCTAAATTAAACATTTAAGCACACACAGCCTAATCAAAGATACAGTGTCTGGTTAAAACATCATTAGAAGCGTAGTCTTGCCAGCTTCCTTTTGACTGCTGATGTCAAAATTAGCAAATATAACTTCCATGACATTTAATTATTTACTGGACTAATTACAGCTATTATGTTAAGAACACCAAATGAGTCATACAGATGGCCCTCAACCCAGGTCCAAAGCACTTTTGACCAGAGCTCCATACTACCTTTGGGCCCAAACTGTTCTTCAATCTTATGCAGAGTCAACTGTAGGACTGGAGTCTCCCATTCAACTCGATTTTCCAAAGGTATAGTCTCATCTTAGCTTTGTAAATATGCACTAACAATACTTTGCCTCAGAGACATTGCATTACATGACATTTTATTGTGTGTATGTACAGGAAAAGGCTGCTCATTAGGAAAAAACAAAACATCAGTTCTGAAAAGCACTTGAGGCTAATAATAGCATAATTATGCACCATATCGTTTATAAAAATCTAGTCACGTAACACTAAGGAAACGAGAAAGGGAGAATATAGCAGCTATATATTACCTAAAAACATGTGTCATAACCATGAAAAGTGAATGTTTCGGTACACCACAGCAACTTGAACTCTGACTTCAGCTACAAAACGTTACTCCTACCTTGCGTTCTGCATGTAAGTATTTTGCTAAGCTACTGCTAATGTCTGTTTACTAGCCAACATAGACTCCTGGTTAAATTCAGGTTTTGTTCTTTGAAATAACACTGTGTATGTGCTTTATAAAACTTCTCTTGTTCACACCTTTATAATTTTGCTGAAGGCCATTTACTTTGGCCATTTGAAAGTGTCTAAGTCTCTAAAAAAGGAAAGTTTCATCTTTTATCTGTAATTTCAAGTAAAATGATAGCAATCAGTATTGGAAAAGTCAGGAAAAGTCAATACTGCCAAATATCAGAAAGTCTGTACTTTCTATTGCATTACAATATTGAAGCTTTTCCTAAAGATGCGTGTTAAAAACTAAACGATTATCACTTAGCTCTCTCAGCCAACAACCTGATTTATTTCAATGCTTGTAGGGTTCTCTCCTGCACACAAACACTACGAACAACTATTACACAACAAAGGAAAGAAAGACCACAACTCGTTGAGTGTCTTGCTGAAAGATATCCTCTTGGAAAAACTGCTTTTTTTATTCAAAATAGTACCTGACGTCCTTTATGCTTTCCCTTGCAATTAACAAGGCTATAAAAAACCCCACATACACACACCTTCCTTTTCCCGAAGAGCTAACCCTTGTATTCCATCCAGTATTTTCTCTGCTAACACACATCTACTAGCCCTTTGTGGTATTCACCTTAAGTGGTTGTGAAACTATCAGCATTTTAAACTTCAATTTGAAAGGAATACCTGAAGTGAGAGAAGCTCTTTACAACTTCAGATTCAAGCAATATTCAATTATCTGTTTCCACACCTAGTGCCAGGTCTCTTTTTTACCCAATACTCTGTTTCAGGATAACTAGTATGAGCCAGACTTCAAGTAAATTACAGCATACTGTAATTCTATGCACTATGACCCTACCCAGAGAAAAGATTTTCCTTTAAGTTGACAATTAAAGATTCAGGTCTAGTGTGCGTGTATGTTATTATAGTATCTGTTTAAGTGAGATGCTAAGGAGTTAACATTAAGAATTTATATCCCCAAGAACCAGAAATCACAGGAGCAGCGTGCAACTGTACTGTTTAAACACATACACAAAGACAAAATAGTCTAAAGAGAGCCTGCCTCGCACAAAGCATTATTTTACTGTCATTTACTTTCTTCTTTAAATCAAAATGTTATGGCCCCTCAAAGAAAACAGATACAGAGATTTCAGAAGCACAAGTTTTATAGATAGCTGGCTGGCAAACCATTAAGTCTGAAATTATTGGTTTCCATGCTGTGTAATCAGAGGGCAAAAGAACAGCTGGTTAAAAGGCAGTTCTACTAAATACTTGGTTTACACTGCATCCAAGTTGAATTAACTTCAAAGTTATAATCAGAAACAACAGAAATTAAAAAGAAGCAAAACTAAGTCACAGAAGAGCACAGCTATTAAAAAGAACATAATAAAAATTCCTAATATAGCACCAAGCGTCTGAGCACCCTAGCTCAGTAAAATGCCCCAAGACAGCACAAACGTAAAATTCGCAACAAAGTAAGACTACTACTATTGTTTAAGAATCTACACAAAATCATTGACTGGCCACAAACGAGGAAGCACGTAGAAGTACAAATGAAACAAGCACGATGACACACCCTCCTCTTTGTTCATAGCAGGAATATTTACACTACAAAGCACTGAAGCAAATTGCTTTTAGTTTCAGGCACTGCTGATTGGCCACCGTATTTAATATACACACGCCTAGCAGAGTTTGAGTTTCGACTGTCACGCAGCAGCTCTAGACTGCAGGGTACACATCAAGCTAAATGTCCATAGAGAATTATTTAATAGAAGTGACCTAATTTAACTGATCCCCCACAAAATACATTTGTTGTGAACAAGGCAGATGCGCACCCGCTTTCATTCCACTATAATTCAGTGAAAGCTAAAAACAAGCTACACTCATAGCCAGCTTTCTGTGCAGCTGCCTGCTCCAAACAGAGCACGGCACAAAGAAAGTTATTCTCAAGTGAACGCGGGCAAATGACTGGTACAGGAGTTTGGCGACAGTGTTTTAAGTCACCACTTGACTCTCATTCAGCTGGCAGTTCAATGGCTTCGGTGGTTTCCTACAGGCAACCATCCACACCACAGAAAAAACCTGAAACATCTGATAATTGGCTGTTTTGCTGATAGTCCCGGCAGACACCAAGGACTAAGGGAGGGTTATGGAGACTGAAGTCTGTTGGCAGCACAGCCTGTGGGAAGCGGGCAGGGCTGCGGACCCTGCTGTACCAGACCACGATGCTCTCAGCCTGGCGATTTTCACCACATACCTGAAGTATTACAAAAAGCTGAGGAGGGAGCAGGTACAGAAAGCAGCAGTGCCAGAAAGTCACCTTAAAACAAGGGTTCGGCCATCCAAAACCTCCCTGCTCCCGACTAGGGTTGCTATCACCGCCTCCCACCTTGACAGAAAAGGGGGGCCCTCAGGAAGGCCCCAAGGGGTGTCCAACCCACAGTCGTGACCCGCCCCCCCCAGACACACACACCCCTCCACAGGTTCCCCCGCCTCAGCCCCAGCCCCATTCTGACGGCGGAGGCCCGGGCCACCGCAGCCCCCCACTCCCTGAGGGGAGCGCACCCCTCACCACGCTGCTCGGGGGGTCCCTTCCCCGGGGGCGGCCCCCCTCACCGCCGCCACACCTCACTCAAGCCTTACAAATGGGACCCAGGGGCATCTCTAACAGGGCTTCCCTCGGGCTCCCCCCACACACGCGGCTCAGCTGCTTCCCGCACCGCGCCAGCACCCCCCACGCTGCCCCCTCCGCCTTCCTCCGCCCCCACTCCCCCCAGCAAAAATAGTAGGGACCCTCCAAACACACACACACACACCCCTCCACTGGGAATGGAACAGTCTGAAGCACCCCAGTACCCTCCGGGAGACGGCTCCCGCCTCTTCCACCTCCCCAGCCCGGCGGGCGGTTGCGCGCAGCCCGGGCTCCCCCCCGGGGGAGGATGGTACTGCCCGCCTCCCCTCGGCTCTCTAGGAACTGGCTCCCACCCCGCCCGCTTCAATGGAGAGGTCCGGCGCGGCATCGCCCCACCACCACCACCACACACACATCCCCCCCCGCGCCCCGGGAATGGAAGGGTCCAGCCGGCCACCCCGCCGCGCTGCCGGCGCTCCCCCACCCCGGGGGGCCTCACAATGGCCGGACGTCCCGGCTCAGCCCCTACCTTTGCTCGGCTTCCTCCTCCTTCCGGGGCCTCCGTCCGCCTCCTCCCCAGCGGCACTTCCCTGCTTACTGCCCCGGGATCGACGGCCTCCAACCAGGAAGTGCCCCGGTGTGACACCAGCGGCCGCCGCTATGGAAACCCTCCCCGCCCCCGTCCCTCCCCCGCTGCCGGCGCCGTCCCACAGGGCTGACCCGTCGCCGCCGCCATCTTGGACTCACAACGAGGCGCGGAGGTGTCCGACCCGGCCGCGCTCTTTGCTCCCGCCGCCGCCATCTTGGGAGCCGTCCCTCGCCGAGGCCGGAGCTGCTCTGGCAGCCGTAGGGGTGGGCGCCCGGCGAGACTCAGGTATTTGGCCCCCAGGGCCAAGCCCTGCTGCCACCAACAACCAGCTCAGGCATCTGCCCGGCCGGTTGCTCGGGAGCCGCGGGCAGAGCCCACGCATTGGCGCTGAGGCACCTGGCAAGAGCAGGCATCCTGTGGAAAAAAAAGGGGGGGGCGAACACAAAGCAGGCCTTGTGCCCCTCAGATTTATCTTGGCCACTAGGCTATGCTGTGTAAACTACCAGGACCCTCATTTTGAAAACCCCGTTGTTCTGCTTTTTTTGGTTTTCTTTGGCGAGCCACCAGTGTTGGATATTGGAGAGTTGAAGTACAGCTTTATGGGTGAACTTCACAGGCTTGTGTGTGAAAATACGTAACGACGGAATAGGCCGGGTTGCCCATTCCAGCTCTCCTGGCATCGCGCCCACTTAACAAGAGGGACGACTTTGATCCCAGCCCTACTTCCATAGGCAGAGTGCTCCCACTCCCTCTGTGCAAATCACTTACGCATATACATCCCTGTGCTTTGCATGGGGCAGTAAACTGACTTACAAACAAAACTGGAAGGGAAGAAACACAGGAATGCGACGAACAGCTGCTTGAGACTATTAGACGTCTCAAATGCCACAGTGGTGTCATGACCAGAAAGGGTGCACTTGGTTTAAAAACAAAACCATTGCGGTTAAGAGGGAATTTGAAGTAGCAATAAATTATGATGTTACATTAGAAGCAAGATTAAAATAAATAGTCGTCAAAATGTACTACCAAAAGACATCCAGTAGTGGTACAAAAAAAAGAGCAATGTTCAGTAAATGTTTTGAGTGTTTTAAACAATCCCGTGGTTGTGTAATAATTATATTTAAATACTTCCTATTCAAATAGTAATGAAGGAATTTGGCATAATCTACTAAGATAAACTTTAAAATAAGCAGTTCCAGACAACTTGCTCTGAGTTGTGGGGCTCTCAACTTCCAATATTAATTTTTACTAGGTCTTGTAATACAAGGACATTTCGTGACAATTTGGAGAAAGCAGTGCTCCATTATTCCAGGGTAGATTAGATTAGTTGAATAATTACCGACTGGTTAGCTGAAGATCAGTAAATCTTCTCCACAGATATTTTCATTTTTAATAGGCTTTCTGTCCTTGGAGTTCTCTCTCACTTTAAATGAAAAATAGTGTTACTTTTGGAAAAACTGGAAGAATCACCCCTGACATGGCAAATCCACATGGCACCACATCTCACAGCCTCTGAGAATCTAGCAAATCTACATAGCTGTGTATGAGAATTGTTGCATATGATATTCATTTTATGTAGGAGAAAATGGCTAAAGGCAGTAAGACATAGCAGCTCAGATCACTTGTCTAAATGTTTCCTCTCTTACTGTGCAGAGGAAGTGTAACAGAAAACAGAAATTATTTATTGCTTTGCAATACATTTCAGAAAGTAATTGTGAGTAACTAGCCTGTCAGTATCCCATAAATCCCAAGAGGGATACTGGGGTCGGATCTAACTCCTTCCAATTTCAACTCTTAATTGTCTTTTTAAAAATTTTAGAAGGTGTTGGAACATAAAAACATACTTAGCTTTCTTCCAGCTAGGGATTTGTTTCCTCCCAAAACGGCTAATTAGTTAAGATGAATGTCTTCCACAGGGAGCTCTGTACTTGATCTGAACCATCTCATCTCTATTTCATACATTCTCAAACTATCTATCATCATTTTTGTTTCCCCATATGCTCATTGTTTGCTGTTGCACTACTATAACTAGGATGTGGAACAGTTCTAAAATCACAGCTTTCCAAGTGGCTGACAGTGATATCATACTTGTTTTATCACTACTCCCACGTACAAATCCTGCAATATCATTTCTACCAACACTTCCATTTTTTTATTACAGTTCTTAGTCTAAGAAAGTACATGCAATCATTGTTATTTATAACTCTTACAGATCTACATGGCATCGCAAGAACGTAGAAGAGACATTGCCTGTGTCTCTGCTGTCTTTGCAGGAGCATGCCCTGGGAGGCAGGCAAATCTCAGCATGGTTCTCACCGGTCTTCGACCACTGTTACATCTATGCTGCCCTCAAAACTACTCCTTTATGTCACCTGCCAACCGACCCCATACTGCTCGGCTTCTTACAATTCCCAGTGTGCCAATTTATCTTCCACGTCACGTAGGTAGGATGAGCAGTGTGGGTTACATGGCAGAAAATTGCCTGTGTCAAGTCCATCTGCTCTCTAAACGGGAATGCTGCAGTTTGCTTGCCGAGTGTGAACTTGAACGGGAGAGATGTAAGAGACATTTGGATTTCTGTTGGGCATCACATTTATGATACAGTCTAAACCTTTCATTGAATTACCTTCTGAACTGGTAATATGTGTTGATGTTAGGGAGCGTTCAGTGTTTTACATCAAAAAGTCACCTGGTCTGTGTTTAATTCAGATGTTGTAGTATCCACCGACAGTTGTGACTGGAGATACAGAGTGAACACCCCACAAACTAACGCTTCATCTCATCAAGCCTGCACTTAAGGTATACCACATCAAGATGCTGAGCACTCAGCATGGCTGCGGACATTATTTGGCAGCAATATTACAAAGCCAGAGTCAAAAGAACAGAGTATTAACACTCCCTTTTAAAGTATCCTGTTCCCTGTAACATTACAATCCTTCCTGCTGGACTTCAAAGGAATACAGGAATTCATATTGCAAAAATTACGAGTTTTTCATCAGCAATTATTTCTCAATGTGCTTTGCCCTTTGTGTTTTTTTTTTTTAGCTATGAAGCTTATGAAACCCATTCTCTTCAATAAAAAGGCATTTTAAAATTGAAGCAGAACACAAAGCATATTTGCAGAATTATATGAGCTAGTGCAACATCTCATAGAAATAAATTTGTCTGTCTTCAAGTCCTGTTTACAGTCTGCCCTTACAGTATCAATGGGCTTCCTAGCTGAATCAACCCCTGAGAGATTTGAGTCTCGCCATGGACAAGGGAATGAATTTAATGACCCCTCAACACTCCTTGAGCTTCTTTCTTCCCAGGCCTTCAGAGTACACTCAGCTCTGCAGGGCTGTGTGCATACTGGTGCATATGTCTTTTGCCATCAGCTGCCTCAACAAGTCATTGATGGAGCTGTAATCCCTGACCGAGGGAGGTTTCAGAGTAACAACAGCTTTGAAAATCAAAACTCAGGCTTTGAATTGGCAACTGTACACCATGGAAGTTTTGGCACACTTTGCTGGTGGCCTATCCGTAAGGCAGCCCACTGGGCTAAACATATAAATTCACATAAGAACACAACTGCTGCCCTGAAGAGCTTGACTTTGACTTTACAAAATTATGCATTCTGTGAACTGAAAAGACAGCAGTTAGTAGAAGTTTGTTGGTCCTAAAATAATTTTTAAAACTGGGTTTGGACTGTTCCTTTTCAAATTGTGTTTGTGCTATAGGTTTGGCTTAGCTTCTGTGGTGTGTAGGATTTCAACATATTTTCTGTGGCATGTGGCATTTCCACTTCTGCTTGCACATAATTTTTAAGGCACATGAGCTAATGTTTTTTTTCTGTGTCACTCAAAATACAAACCATTTATGCACAGGCATGTACCCTGAGAGTGAGTGGCTCAGAAGATCCTGCAGGTATCCGAACAAATACAAGCCTGTCTCTTAGTCTTAAATTCAAACAATTACCTGTTCCAACCTCTGAGGCTTGTCACTTTTAAAACCTACTCTAATCATTACAAAGGATATCACTCAAAATATCTAATTTGATATGAAGTGTTTATAGGACTATGAACAATAGGTGGCAGATGGCTGTTCTTTCCAGTATCATGAAGTACATCAATATTTTATAAGATTAAATGTACTCAGCTGCTATACTACCTGCTGGGTTTGCTTTTGTTTATTTTCCTCAAAGTGAAAGTTGTGGGTGACTGTGTTTCAGGTGTTGCTTTCAGTCCGTCACTTGCCTGATCATGTCATAGACATTTCCAGGAGCTTAGCATCAGCCAGTTCTGCAGAAATTACGATTACGGCAGAGGTTTGCCTGTACACATGTGGCGGCATCAGCCCACCGTCTTATATTGAAACACTGCATTATATTAAGGAAGGGATGTTAAAAGCAGGGACAGGAGTGGGACTCTAAGCAGGAGGGTTTGCCCTTTGCTTCATTATTGACTGCTGATGTAATTCTTCTGGCTGCCTAAAAGACTGTTTTCTCTTCCTTTTGGTTCTGATTGTTCCCTTGTGCTCACCCAGTCCCATTGTCTACAGGCTCCCTTGGTTTGCTGAGGTTCAGGTTTCACCGATTCAGGCCTCTCTTCCTGCTTTTGGTGGCTCCTGCCATGGGAATCAGATTTGAATGCATGCAGTGCTCGCTGTCCGCTGCCTGATGAAAGGGACTATTTCTGTCCCCTCAGTCAAGACAGATTTTCTTCATCTCCTTCCTTTTTTCCCAAATTTTCTGTCTCCTCTAGCATTTTCTTGCCTTTTTCCATTTGCCTCCTTCTGTCTTACTCCTTCAATATTCTCTCATTTCTTTCTCTCCTTGTAAATATTGATTTAGCTTTCAGTATTCTTTTATCCCTGAAAAGTACACATAGAACAAAGTTAATACACTTACACAGTACAATACAACTTTTTAAAATGTCTCCTTAATACCAAGTAGTTTTTCAGTGAATTGAAAAAAATAACAATACCAAAAATAAGTCACTTACCTGTATATCCCATGTCATATAACTTCCTGGAGATCCCTTTCTACATTGACTAGATAGATAATGCAAGATGACTATATATAGAAAATGCAAAAGTTAGAAAGCCTGCCTTAAGAAGGCACGTGTGGCTGTATCAAAACTGAAGCATAGGATGTGTTTGAAACATGAAATTGGGGTATTTTCCTGGATGAGAATTTTAGATTCTTGTTAACCAGATTTGATCCTGCTCCCACAGCAGGAGGAGAAGGGATTTGATGAAAGAGAGGGAAAAGCTATAATCAAATCATACAGCTTTCAAATCAAGGAAAGGTAGAACATAGTCAGAACAGAGAAAGAAAAGGAACAGGTAAGAAGACAGAAGATTAAGTCTTATTGGCAATGATGCACAACAAAACATTAGCTTCATCTTTTGTGTGCCCTAGTGTGGTTTTCCAGGACAGTGGTTGGAAGATACGTTTTTGTAAACTCTGAAGATTTGATGTAGAGTTACAGTAAGACAAGGAACCTGGAAATCTCATGACAGTATTTTATAGAGTCAGTTTTTAGAGCACGGTCACTATTAGAGTAAAGTTTATTATCACTCACCCGTAACCACCAGAATGTCAGAAGTAACTCAAAATAAATAGAATTATTTCTTAGATACCAACACATTTAAAAACATCAAAGGGATACATTTTCATGAAGTTACAAGCAAATGAAAACGGGAGCCTTCAGTAAAATGTGTAGATGCTCAGTGCTGTAATCGTGTTTGCTGCAAAAGGTGTAATTACTTGTCTGATGTAGTGCAAAAGTTAAATCTTTATGACCTTTTCCATTTGCTGCTGAAACAGACAGAGAAGTGTAAATGACTGATGGAGAAGAAATACATTCAATTCGTTCAGGTAAAGCTCCTTGTGGAAGATCAAAATAAATTTTTTCCAACAGCATGGTATTTAGTCTTTTCCCGGCTCCCCTTCACGTAGAATTTATGTAGCACAACACAGAATGGGGGATGCAAGTTGGGCTTTTAAGCACATTCTTCCTTCTCTGCCTTGAGCCATCTGTGTTCGGTCAGCCTCCTGTTCAGGGTAAAGCAGCATGAAGGTTTCCTATGAAGCCTTAACTGTAGAAATAGCTTGCCAGGGAAATGGAAGTCCTATCCATTTATCTTTTCCCTAACCAAGCCCATATGGCAACCGTAGAGTGAAACAAGCCAACTAGAGGGTGGCCAAGCTCTCTCAAGCTGTTTCACACCAATAAGCAACTGAGTTCATTTCCCACGGTAGGGCCATGACACAACTGGCAGTAAGACTGACTGTTGGGTAATTTATATTCCTGGCTGATGAAGAAGGTAGGCTCACAGATACTGCTGAGGCTGGTGTTTACACCAGGTCTTACTAGGAACCAGTTACCCAATTTCATCCTGTAAGGAAGCTGGGGACCCTGTAGACAGCCACCATCGTTAATAAAGGCACCCCTTACCTTTGGCAAACAAAGCCAGCTTTAGGCTGTAAAGCAGTGTGTAGCTTCCCAAACATTTACCTCTGCAGTGTAAACGTGCTTTATCCTGACACAAAATTTTTATGCAAAGAAGAGCTTTCTGAAAGATGAGGCACCAAACACCAAGTAACAGTCTTTTTTCCTCAAAGTGTCCTTATAATCCAATAATTTACTATCACATTTGGAGTTGGGTTTTTTTTCTCCTTCCCTAACCTCAAAATAATAAGCAGGACACAATCTGACAACACTTCAGATCGATCAACATCATGAAAGGTGGATTTTCTTAAATACTGGGTTGAGGGGAAAGTGAATTTGTGCAAGGACACACATACCGTGAGATATATGAGCCAATCGGCTTAAAATGTTGTTTTGCCCTGACCTGACAAAGCTTGCTGTCTCTGGCAACGCATAATCTCTTTTAATATACTACCAGGAAGGTGATGGCTGTTTGAAAGTGCTTCTAAACTGCAGTTTATCTCAAAGGCTTACACCTTAATAGGAACTATACCATCTTTTTGGGAACCCTGTTACGAGCAGATATTAATAAGGGTTTGTATTGATTCAGGAGAGAAATGGATAAGGAAAGGCTCTGAATCAACTTGTTTTAGGTTTTGTGCAGAAGTTTAAAAAATTGTGTGTCGAGGATTTTAAAGCAGACACTGCCAAAGGAGATACCTATTTCACGTGATAAAGTCATGAGGCTTTGTCCTGCACATCAGTATGTTTTCCTAAGAGTGTGCTTCTCTTATTCATCACTGTCAGCATGATTTAAAGTTGTGCATTTAAGACTCAAGTAAGCTTCTTTGCAAACACTCTTGAGAATAGGATCAAAATGGGAAGAGATTACCTGTAATCTAATTATGTTAGGTTCCATTTGAAATCCTTCAGTGTAAAAATTAAAAGAATATGACACAGCTTTACAATATGCTGTAGTTCACACGGAAATTACATGAGGATGCGTAAATGAGGCAACGTGAGAAAATACCGTGTTGGGTATGCAGCAACGTTTGCTTTAAAGAATCTAAATCTGAGGACTAGAATGGTTTGGTGAACTAAAAATAAATTGTAAGAACTTTACTCCCTCTGTCATTAATGTGAAGCTAGCCTTTGCCTCTTATTATCTGGCCAAAGCTTATATGAAAAAGCTGGCGATCAAAAGATCTTTATCAAAAAATCAACACCAAACATGACATTGGTCAGCAAGGTTGTGGCTGGAGCGGCACTGACACTGAAGATGAACATCTGTTCTTGGGACAGATGGTGAATCTCTGTTGCTAAGTGGTCTGTACATTTACACCATAACATTCACTTTACAGTAAGAGCTGTAAGGACATCCATAATCACTAGAGACTGTTTTAAGTAATTCATTTTCACAGTCTTTTCAAAAACACACAAGTGAATTAAATGAACTTTGGTTGTAGGATAAGGAGAGGTAGTTTCATTGAAATTGCACCATGTTAGGATCCACACTGTATTAGGCATCAAATAATGTCTTAAATGTCTGATACTCATGTATGCTTCAAATATACTTGCATGGAGGACTTAGAAGGCCCTGTAGTCTCACTCACCGTGTGCCTTAAGTGCTTTATATCATCTGGTGAGAGGCTGAGGTGCAGTACTTCCCCTCCGCATCACCACCAATGCTCCCAATCCATGCATGATCAAGTTCAGAACTGGCCTATGCTTAGTTTGTCACTTTGGGTTTTGGAATGGAAGCTGTCCTTCCTAGACTTGGGTCTGGAGCACCATCCAACTTCCCGAACTGTTCTGTGAGATTCCTCAAAACTGAGATTGTAGAAGGCTTATGAAAACTTCTTGTCCAGCTATATTTCCATTATCCTGAGTTATGTCAAAACTGGATTCAGAAGACAGGTTCCTTTCTCATTTTGAATTTGATCATGAGCTTAAGAAGTCCCCTGAAGAAGGAGAAGGTTGGTTTTCTCTTCAGATTTTTCTCGGATTTTAGAGAATGGATCAAGCTGCAAAATTCAGACCTGCACTTTGCGTCCACCACAGGACTCACGTTCTAATTCACTGTAAGACTACAGATCATTTGCCAAGGCTATTTCTAGCCCAACTCCAAACATTTGGGCACATCTTGATCTCGTGTTGTAGCCCGGGTCTGTCTGATCACAGAACAGCAGCTAGGGAATCCTCATGTTACGTGCTCTACAACCAAAAGAAACAAATACATTTAAAACAATGAAGTAAGTTCTGTACCAGTTGCTGGCCAGATGGTATTGTGAATTGTTACAATTCATCAGCAAAACAGAGGAAGGAAGTGTTTTAAAGCAAGATTATATTATTTTCCTTAAGTTCTTATTATGAAATCTTCTTGAAGTGAACTTTCAAAACCTGAAAACCCTTCCAGAGGGAATGAATGGAACAGGGCAAACTGGGAACTCACTGGGGAGTAGTTAAAAACAAGGGAAAAGTATAGCATGCCAGTGAAATAAAGGAAGGACCCATTACAAAGTTTTCAGTTTGGGAAGACATGCAAAGAAAAACACAAGTAACAGAAAAAAATAGGTCGTACATAAAAATATATGGTTGGAAGGCACCGAGGGTCTTGCCTCCCGCCGGAGGGAAATCAGCCTGAAAGCTGAGAAAGCAGATAAGGCAAGCAGTGATACATTCACTATATAGGGAGACTGCAAGATTTAACAAATTACTGCCAATAAAGTGCCTGGCGATCCTTAAGAAAAAATGCTGAGAAAAATGCATTTTATTTTTGCTGTCATTTAAGGAACAAAATACATTAGAAAACCATGAGAAAAAATACGTCTTAAATGAAAATGACCCCTGACCATTAAGTTCACTCCAGTCAAATAAAACACATCCTGTTTTTGTAACTTTTTTATACAAGGCAGATCCTGGTGTGTATACACTCTTTCCAGCCAAAGATTTGACCGATAATTTAAATGTAATTAGAAGCAGAGGAGGTGATGGATACACAAGGTGCTGCTCCCACTTTGGTTAAGATAAAGGGTGAAATCTGCACTTGGGAAAATGCAGAAAATGGAGTAAGTTCATTATAAAATTAGTTCGTACAGAGAGTTTAGAAATATCCTCTGACAGGGTCAATGTATCCACTGTATCCACAGTTAATTAAATGACACACAGTTGGTCACTTGAAATACATCCTGGACTTTCCATACAATTGGGAAAATCACGCAAACTGCATCGGCCTTTTCTTGATAATTTTGTTCTGGAACATCCGTGTTGCGGTACAAAGGCATACTCACGTTGTGTCCTGCATCAGTCACCCCCCAAATCTTCCCATGAATAGAAGGAATCATTGGTGAACCCCCACCTTTATTGTGCATAAAGGAATCTTTTTTTCTCCTTGTCTAGACGTTGTGGAAGAGCTTGGAAAAGCCTGGTATGTGCGGAGCCTCCGGGCAAGCCATAGGTGGGTGAGGTCACAAGTATATCTAACCACCTTTTTTGTAAGACTGCTTATCCAGAGACTGTTGAACTCAGTTCTACAGCCTGTTTCATGCAAGAAGTCAGACAAGAGGATCTCCTCATCTAGTAGCCACCTAGGGTAGGACTGATCTCACTTAACCTTAAGTGTCTACAATGTATGTGCCTATATGTAAGCTAGGTGTCTAGGCTGCCATTCTGGTTGCTGGAGAGCTAGTCAAAGGAGTTTAGGGCGTGATTCACTTAATTGCAAAATAGACACTTATATTTGATTGGATTAATCACACCCTAAGTTCCACTGACCAGCTCTTCATTGATTATACTGGGAAATTACTCAATAAGTACTTACTCAGCTTTAGATGTCTATTTTATAAATGCTTGTGATCAGGTTTAGTTTGCAGTTTGAGACACCTAACAATACGTGTCTTCAAGATGCGAGTTAGGTATCTAAGCTTTCTTTACAGATAATGGTGATCTGATCAATACCCAATGAATCTTGAGAGCTATCAAGCTCACCAAATGTAGATGCCTCCTCTGATCGCGATGGGAGCTACAACAGCTAGCTCACATGTAAACACCTACGTGCAGACACCTAAATTTAGGTGTCTTAATCTGTGTGCTGAGCCTAGCCTTTACATTAGGTAAATGAATCTGCTTCCAGTCAACTTTGTAGAACAACAGGTTTAAAATCGAGATTTGAATAACTTTGATGAACTAAATGGAGAGAAGTAAATGGTTTGGAAAGTATAATCTGAACTGCATTTAGAGCTGAATATAAACCAGTATAAGAACCAAACAGGAATCTGCTCTGCATGTGTGGTGTCTTGTCTTTAAATATATACCTCCTACTCAGCTGTTCAGATGCCAGAACAGGATCTGCCTTTGTAGAAATAGATCAGCATCATTTGTCCTCTTCATGATTATAAGCTGATTATCTATTTTTGAGTAGATAAAACACACTTTGTGATCGTTCATCCTTACTGACAAGAAAATGTTTACCTTGCATTGAAATCTGCTGCATGGTTGATACTTTCAGTCATTTTGACATCAAAATCAATGTTGATACATTAACAATCGTAATGATTCTTGATATTTCTGTTACAAATGAAAATCAGGGATTTATAGGTTTTAGTGTACTCAGCTGATGACACTGTGTGCCCATGTAGCTCTAAATACTTAGCATTTAACACAGTGTAAAAAACAGTCAATCAGGCACACAATCTATTTTTGCTAGACATAGTCTATGTAACTAAATGTTTTCAATGCTAATTAAAGCATTCTCATACAATGACGATGAGTGTTAGACAAATACCTTGTAATCAGGCAGCGCTCCAAATCTGCTCCTGTGTTCACACTGGATATTGCTGATAATTATCTTCTTCCCAATCATATTATCATAGAAAACGTAACTGGAAGGGACATTGAGATGGGCTCATCCACTGCATTCTCCTACCGCCAGCTGGATCAGCTATACCTAAAGTTTCTAAGTAAGTATACCTTTTTAAAAAATGTATTAAAATAATATCTTGTTATTTACAGTTTTCTTTGCAGGATTGGACATTGTTTTATTTCCTTTTGGGGGATATTTCCTTTTGGATCAAAGAAATAGGTAAAAAAATCTCACGCTTTTTGGTTTATTCAGAATCTTGGACAGAATGCAGCTACAAATTACCTGTCCATACAAAGAGAGGAGACTGGGTCTTTTGTTCCAGCTGTCATGTTTGGACATAACTGGAAGGCGAACAGTAGGCTTGAGGGTATGGAGAGGAGAAACTCTTTATCAACAGCCTGCCTCTTCCTACTAAGAGTATCAGAATGTCCTAACGATAATAGCAGGCTTCCAAAAGCCAGAAAACTATTTCTGAGCAATATCAAGTTATGCAGGTCTAATAACCGGAACAGGACCAAATTATCCTCTTGGATGCATATCAGTCTTTTTTTACCAATGAGTGGAAGCTGTAGGTGTACAGCTGAGCAGGATGTAGTTCACAGCCTGCAACATTCCTCATACCTGAACCCCTTCCCATGGTGAATCAGTGTGAAAAGAAAAAAAAGCTATAAAAAGAAAAAGGGGATTCCTTGAGACAAATTCTAATCCCTGCTCTAGCAGATAGGAGCAGATGGAAGAAACAGACAGCTCAATGTGTTGTTACAGGAGAACAGTGGAGGACAAATCGTAACGTGGCCTAGAGCTGATGTAGTGAAGAAATAAGTGGGCATCAGAACATCTCTGTTTTTATGTCACGTGATCAATGAGGCTGTGAGCAGTCAGATTTAATTTAAAACCAGCATTAGAGTTGCTCTAATTTAGCTTGCAGATACCTAGCTTTAGTTCCTAAACTTGAAGATCTGGGCCAATATTTTCAACACATTACTGCAAACGTCCCTCTGTGTATGCTGCATGTTTCACTCCTTATGTCTGCTTAAAAAAGGAAGATCAGAAGGAGAAAAAAAATAAACTATACATGTTCTGACTGACATCTAAAATGACAGCAGTCCCCATTTCTGGGGGAACCAGGTCTCAGACGGGGAGAAAGCAAGCCATCGGAGCAGCTGCTGAGGCAGGAGTGACAACCACCCCCAGAGCCATTCTGCAGTTCTGGCTTGACTTTTACCCACATTCACTGGTTGTTCCAGCCCCGCGTTCAAAATCTCTTTACATCAGCTTCACTCCTCTCCTTATAACTGCTACTCCAACCATCCTCTTTTGAATACCTCTTCTCCTTTCTGTTTTTTTTTCCATTTGTATTCTCATCACTACCCTTACATCACCAAAATACTACAAACCTGTATGCTTGCTATCAAATTGCAACCATCACTTTTATGTACGTTAATCTGCTTTTCCCCAGTTCTGAGCTTTTTTGGAGCAGAGAGTACGGTGTCTTGTAGGGCAGAGCCTAATACTTCCTCAGCCTCAGGCACTCGTGTAATAAACGTGATTTACCTTCCTAATGTCCCTATAATTTCACTTCTATAGATTGATCTGGACCTAGACAACTGATTAACGTTAATGGGCACTGAAGAAAAGTAGTTAGTCTTCTACTATCAAAAAGCTGTGCAATTATGTACTTAACGCTTCTCTGCAATTTTGGGAGCACCAGGGAGGCCAGGTGCTGTCTGAATTCCATTTGTGGCTCTGAGACTGCATAGACATCGTTGGCACTGCATATCCAAAAGCTGAAAGTAAGTCTTCGTGAACCGTCATGAGTTGCCACGAGCGTCAGTTCTTGAGAATTGCTGTGCCAGGTCCAGAAAACTGGCAGATAGAAACCTGGTGCCAGTGAAGTCCATAAGAATCCAGGACCGAGATTCAGCTGGCTTGCAAAGTCAGACACTCTTCCATCCTCAGCAATTCAAATGAAACTTCATCCCACTATCAACAACCAAATCTGTATGTTCATGAAAAACATGAAGAACTTGAAAAACTTCACAGCCACAATTAATTCACATAATCATATTTCGTTTACCTCAGATGTCCAAATATATGCTGTTCATCTCCCTGAAGGTTCCTGCTGGGAATAGTACTATCAGTTGAGGTGCCTAGGTTCCTAGAGCTGAACATGCCAAGCACAAAAGGTACTCCTGAAACAAGAAGAAATTTTTAAACGTGGAATTAAAATAAACTACTAGCTAGAAACAGTCTTTTTTGGCCTCCTCCAGAACTAAGAACATAAATACTGATGAAGGAGAGATGCAGGTAGCCATGCTTTAAAATAAATTATATATTAAACAATTTATTTAAAAGAGACCTAGCCAAACCCTCACACTTTGCATACTGTACAGATCTCATTGAACAAATAATGTACGCAGATTTAGGTAAATCAATGTCAGTGGGATTAAGTAGGATGTAAATCAGGGAAGCATTTGATTTCCTTGTCTCTGATTAGAAGAGAGGGGGAAATTGGTGTGCACACATCTCTCCTGCTGTCTTGTGAAGCCCAAGCAGAAGTTTCTTATACAAGTGGAATGAAAAAGTGAAGATAAAAACAAAGATTAAACTAGTCAGTTTAGCTCATTAAAATTTTCATTGATAATTCGTAAGTCCATTGCCATATTAAGAATCTTTCTAGTACTAATCAGCTCAGCTCTCATTAAACAATTACATCGTGATGAAAATCTCTAGTTCACTGTAGTGTTGCTGTAGTGTAGTAGTAGATATTGTAGTAGTAGTGTAGTGTAGATATTCTTCATTACAACAACAGCATAATTTTAAATGTAGAAGACATTATTGTAGATGTTATTTTACCCTGGTTGCTTTTGGAAATCACATCATACTCTGTCTCCTGCTACATTTGACAGCAAGTTGGGGTTCTCAGTGATCTTAAGTATCCACCGCTCTTAAGAACACCGACGGCCAGACAGAGACTAGACACCCCAATTATCACCCCTAATAAGAGAAAAGCTGCAGAGTTCACTGGGCAATCATCTGTTGTGTTTGACCTGCCAAAACCCTGCACTCTTCCCACAGTAGCATGTCTCGCTCAATTAATGGAGAGGATGATGGGGAGAACTGGAGGTATGGTGGGGGAGTGAGAGGGTAGGTGATGCAAAGTGTTAGGGAGGTAGCAACACAAGTTATTTCTTCAACTACGGAACTAGTAACGACTGTTTTCTACGAATTTTAATTAATTCATGCACTGTCTTGGTAACCTGAAGTTCCCCTTACGTATAATCCCCTCTCTGACAGTGTCTCTGTTTGGCACATATACAAACACACTGTGTCTCAGCTTCCTTCCATGGCCTGTAACTCCTCGCCGGGTGAGAGGCATGGCTGGGTCTGGCTCCGAGCGATGAGTATCGATTGGCACACACATGCCGATTAATTGGTCGGTAGGTCACACAAGATAGATGATCACTGAACTTGTGCTGCAGGCTTTTCCTCACAGCCAGCATTCATTTCTGTCTTCTTGTTCTCCCCAGCAATAATTTTCCTGCAACTTTTAACATCTCTTCTCTTCCAGCCTCCTTGACAGATCTGGGTGACTGACAGACATAATTTCCTGAACCTTTTTTTTTGCCCTTCAAAATGAAAATAATCCTTTATCATGAAAGTGCCCCTTTTAATTTGTGCATTAGTATTCCCCAAATAAAGAATAATTTTCTTCGCTCATTATGTATTAATATTTCCTCTGCCTGGAAACAGGAACCACGAGCACTTTGACACAGAGAGTTACAGGATGTTTCTCCACAATATCGGACAGCTGTGTTGAATCAGGCCATCGCCCCTTCCTTAGTGCCAACGCACTGCGAACTTAACATGGGTGGCCTTGGTAAGATAAAACGGTGCAGTGAGAGTATTGGGGCCAGCTGGCTTACGGTCTCAGCCCAAACTCCTACCTGGCATTCCCTCCTGTACGAGCAGTCGGCAGCTTCACTGGAGATTCCTTGTCCTGCCTCATGGCTGCCGCATTCAACACAACACAGGGGAGACAGGATGTAAAATAAGATAAGGTAAGATTTACAACATTAAGATATGTAAGTCACTGACAACCCACTAATTAGCAGCATTCCGGATCAAGCCCCTTGCAAGAAATGTTTCACCTGAGGACACCTGAGAGCATCCTTCTCCTCTTGCCCCAGTCTGGTATTGACATGCCTGGCTTCAGCTCCTAACTGAACTAGTTTTTTCTGTGACTGTGTTAACTCTTCTACCCAAAGTGGATTTTATCTGTGTTATCACCATGGTCCTTCTGACTTTGGTGGTATAAAGGAACCGTTAACAATTAGGATTCTGTCATTCTCCTATTTCTCTATAAAACTCATGCTCATTTGTAAGATTCTGGTATTCTTATTGGATAAAAATCCTATTTAATTGAAAACAAATTAATATTTTCTCCAGTTCTAATACGACGCCTCTGGTGGTTCTTGTGGGGTGGAAAGAAAAGGAATGAAAGAAAATGAAATGAGCTGAAATTGGCCAAAGGGCAGGGAACAGGCGAACTGGAAGAGTCCAGAAAATTCAACGTATTTTGCTATGGAAAAGAAGTTATTAGCAGGGACTGGGCAAGGACAAGGTGGGTAGAGGGTGTAATTTTTTGGTGAGAATTGTCATTTGCAGATGTGGCTTGGAGCAAAGCCACGCAACAACAGTGGCTGTTCCCAAGTACGGAGAACTTTTAGGCAAATTTTTGCACTTGGCCCCAAACAGCAGCTACAGTTTACCTCATCTTTCACAGCAATGTTTTTAGCTGTAACCACAGCAGAGAGACACTGACATCTGGAAGTGAATCCTGATATACAGTCAGAGGATCATCAGGCTGAGAAGATTCTGGTACTCTGTTCCTCCAGCAAGGTCCCTGGGCTGAGATCAGCATTTGTACCTTCTGTGTGGGTGAGGGAAATGTTCACACCATCTGCGAGAGGCATCTGACCAGTTTCCCTTGGTTCCCTGTGCAATCAATAGAAGCAGGCAGCCTGGAGAGGCACTGGGAGCAGGCATTTAATTTAGACCCTGACCAGCCCTGCGGAGGAGCGCACATCTCTATTGATTGAGCAGGGAGCCTTGCAGGATTAAGTATCTAAATTGGGAACCTAAGGTTAGATACTCTGAGGACAGGAATGAATACCACCTTTTATCCAAGCCTGTTACAGCCTCCCATATATTTCATAATTCTGATCATTATTCAGATCTTAAGACTCTCGTAATTGGAAGGCATATATGAAAAATCTAATGCTAAAGCCAGGGAAATGTGAATCACTTCAAAACCTCGGAGGAAGTGAGGACAATGAAGGATGAAAAATGAGTGTGGGGAGGATAAGAGAAAAACAGCAAATGAAGAGGAACAGGGATAGCTCTAGTGACAAAAGGGCTTTGATCATTCACCTGGTTCGCAAGCCAAAGGGAAAATAAGAAGCATCCATTACCTGGAGCAGTGCTGCCACACAGTGTCAGAGAAAAAGCTCTGAGGAGCAATTGCAAAAACTTGCAGCAGTAATGACCCTGGGAGCTTTACGTTTATTGTCAAAGTCAAACAGGATACTGGCTTGTTTGCCAAAAGAACACTAAATGTAATTACAGAAGGCAGCGTTATTGCCAGATAAGGACCTAATCTGAGCCTAACTGGAGTGGCAGGTGTTGAGCCTGGTTCACAGCTTATTACAAAATATCAATGGCAGTCACGGAGTTAAAACTCGATTTAAGTCCTTTCTTTTAGCATAATAATTAATAATTTTTTAAAAATCACTTTCTCTTAGAGTACAGACTAAGTTTTTCTGATAGTCTGATACACATTAATTCTATAAATGATTTTGAGTTACTACATTTTGAGTTAATAGGAAGAAGCTCCCCTTTCTAAAGAGAGGACTGATATATGTGACTAGCGTAAATCATAATAATAGATTTTAAAATAAAAAACCAAGGCTAGGACCCAAAGAAGGTTAGGTAGCAAAGTCATATGAATTCCAGGAGTGGGCAGAGTAAAGAGTCCTTAGCTTCATGTCATTAGAAAATCCCAGCCCAAGTGAGTATTGTCCTGAAGTTTCTGTGCTATTTCTATCATAACACCAGTACAGAAAACATTAAGTGTCAAAGGATACAGTAAGAAATGGTATATGGACAGCACTGATCGTGTAGTGCTGGGACTCACCTTGGAATCCTTTGGCTAAAAGCAAACAAATATACAAAATCCTTTTTCATCTTTTCTTTAGGCAGTCCCGGAGGATTCTACATGAGAGAAACGGTAATGCACTAATCTATCCTTTGCTAGCAGAATTCACAAAGCAGGAAAATAAATTATTTTCCTTGGCCTGGGTGCAAGAACAGGGCCCCGCTCTCCCTGTTATCCTGGAACTACTATGCACCTGACCAGAATTAAGCAGTCCTTGAGTTTTAAAGGTGCTGAACCCCTCTGGCTCCCAGTGGGATCTGAATGCCTTTAGCAGTGTTGAAAATCAGGTCACAAAATCCTCTGGGAATGCCACTGTTTCACGAGAAATAATTTGCATGAAACTCAGCTGGGGATATGCCTGCCTCACGTTCCATAAAATAGTCCCAATTTTTCATTGCAGCAATTAATAGGTAGAAGTGTCTTTATGTCTATATTTACTCATTTACATATGTGTGTGTATACGTGTTTTATATTTCAGCCTCATCCCAACAAGGTCTGCCTTTGCCCTGGGATGAGCTGGGATGATACTGACCATTGGGGTGAAGCATGTACTCCTACAAGGTGCATGTCCCATCTGGGCTCAGTGAAAGCCAAGGAAATAAAGACCCAAATAAATGCTTGTGCTTCATAAAGAAAGGGATCCTGTATATTATCTTTGTTGTCCATGTATGCTATCAAGCAACATTAGAATGGAGACCCCAGAGTGCTTTATAGCAGCTAAGCACACTTGAATTTCCAAACATCTTTTCCTAGCACAGCGTGATACCCTGGAAGTTTCTGTAATGATCTAACGATGAAGTTGCATTATGTCCCCTATCATCTCCCTTTTTATTTTATATGAAGGATCAATACAGCTAAAGGTTAGAAAAGCCCCGTCTGGTACTTGCAATCCTGGCTCCTAGTTGTCTCCAGTTGGAAGTGTGAGCTCAGCCGTAACCACAATGCTGCTAGCAAATACTATAAAAAGAAAAGCTGTCTGAAATTGGGAAAGTTTTTTCCAATGCTTTCTCAGAGAAGGCAGCAGCAGGTCTGTTTAATGCATTGGGGAAGCTGCAGCCAAAAAGGAATCTGTAATGGGGGTGGGTGTGAAAGGAAACATGAGGTTGTCAGTCAAAGTGAAAAAGAACAGAATTTCCAGGGAGCTGGAAACATATATTAAAAAGAAGCTTTTTGGAGAAGACCAAAAAAAAAATCTTTCCTTGGAGATGGACAGAAGAAGGACAAGAAGACAGAGAAAGAGAAGAAACTGGAAGAGAAAAAAAAAGATTGTAATTCACAAGGGCAGCATGAAAGAGGTCACTGGTCAGTTAGAGGGGATTGAGAACTCCGCCCAGAGCAGGCACACACCTTGTGTTCTCTGTGTGCTGGCCTTTGCCACACCAAGCAGGGACGTCAAAAACTGCTATGATCTGTTTTAAGACAATCTCGTTTTCTTCTAAATGGGCGTATTTTTTTGCTACAGCTTCTTACCACATATGAAAATTAAATTTTGGAAGAACTTTTCAGTGAATGACCACTAAGTACAAACAACCGTGAGAAAATGAAAATGGGCAAGTGGGGAAAGCCCAGTGCAGACCTAGCTCTCAGGCCTGTCGGTGTCCTCCAACACTCTAAAATGTACATAAACCCACTATTGCTATTACAGTAGAGCCACAAAACCCAGTGATCTGACGGGTCATTGTTTTAGGCAATATGAAATCAGTAAGCAGAAAGTGCAGCCCCACACTAAGCTGTTACTATCTGTATAAGTAAATATATTATTAAACACAAAATTCAAGTGGTACTTTTACGAGGCTGATGCTCAGAACTGAAATTGCCACTACAGTCAGAAGAAGCTGCTGGGGTTCAACAGACACTGATGAAAACTCGAGACACATCTGGCAACCTACAAGTACTTTGTAAGAATTCACAAGAACAGGGAGATCAGGAAGCGGAAACACAGATTTACATTTACAAGGAACATATGCTGGACATATATCTATTTTATTTTAGGGTACCTACTGCTCTGCCAGCAAATGGAGCGCAAACAATGGAGACTTGCACATGCATAAAACACTTCAATTACTAATACTTTCCCCTCGCACTTAGGAAAGGATACACAATGAGTAGGTGTGATAAGGAAGAGCGGGGAATCACAACTGGGGCAGCCTGTATCTCCTGGAACAACATTGCTTGGTCTTTGGGCCTGTCAGCATCTCATGGCAGATGACATTGTTCGCTAGCTGCCTCATCCACACAGCTGCTTCTTTCCCAGGAGACTGCCTGAGCCAGGTGTGAAGAAAGAGAGGTCATCGCTCTTGCGAGTAAACAGAGAACAGAAGAATGAAAGAAATGTGAGATATTATATTGCAAAGTGACATTTTCCAGAAGAACTACTTTGAGTAATTGGGGTCTGCAGAGAGTTGTGCATCTCTCAAACTAGAAAGATTTGCTATGCATCATTCCAGTAGTTGGCAAAGGAGAGCTTTGGGATTCAGCAGAAACACAGACAGAGAGGGACATACCACCCCAGACCCATCCCTCTGGTAACCTAGGCAAAGACATCATATAACCCTTTTAGAAGCCTCCTGAGCTCCCTCTTAAAAAAACCCCAGATTTTATCCATGTGGCTTCTATGGCAGGGCTGTTCCACAGTCTCACTCTTCTGGTGGCAGTAACTGCTCCTTCATTTCTGGCTCAAAGATGCTAATGTTCAGTGTATACCCATTTGCTATAATGCCAGCACAGTTCTCCATCTCACATAGCTTTTTGCCTCCTCAGATTGCAAAATGCCTATCCTCTAGAGATAGCAGTCATAACTCCTTTCATATTTGTTTTGCTAGACTCAAGGAACAATATTCCTCATCCCTCGTAACAGTCTCCATTCTATGCTGCATCTGTTCTCTCTGCCCCTCTTTTAGTTTGGCTTCTTGAATGTGAATGATCAGAAGCAATAATCAAGATGAGCTGTGAATGTACCTGGCTGTCCCTAAAATACTTTGAATTTTAAAATCACCTCTTAAAATCACATTTGTCTTTTAGTTTCTCAGACACATCATACAGAATACAGACTGACTCTGTGGAACCAATTAAGATAGCCAAGGTCTTCTCCACAACCATTTCCAAATTATGAGCTCCCACTGAATAAATGATGATCTTATTAGTTCCCAAGCATATGACCCCAAACCCTGTAAGACTGAATTTCATCCCGTGCCAGTTAATCTTGGCCTCAAAGTGATCTCATTCTTTCTGCATAACACAATTCAGCAGCCTTCCAGTACCTAAAGGGGGCCTACAGGAAAGATGGGGAGGGACTCTTCATCAGGGATTGTAGTGATAGGACAAGGGGTAACGGTTTAAAACTGAAAAGGAAGATTTAGATTAGATCTCAGGAAGAAATTCTTTACTCTGAGTGTGTTGAGACACTGGCACAAGTTGCCCAGAGGAGTTGTGGATGCCCCATCCCTGGAAGTGTTCAAGGCCAGGCTGGATGGGGCTGTGAGCAACCTGGTCTAATGGGAGGTGTCCCTGTCCATGGCAGGGGGTTGGAACTAGATGATTGTCAAGGTCCCTTCCAACCCAGACCATTCTATGGCTCCATCCATGTTGTTGCTTTCTTGTTTATGGGCAAAGAGGAAGCACCCCTTGAGCATGTGTCTGTGTGTATATAAAAATACCGTGTGGGTAACTGAAGCCAACAATTTATTGTTAGTATAATGGAAATCTTAGCAGTCTGACTCAAGAATTAGTGTAGATTTAATTCTTAAAGAAAAATTAAGAAGAATATTGCCGTTAGAGTACTTATATATGGGAAAATGTTGCCAAACGCAGCTAAAATTGTAACACATGACTTTTTGTTCTCTGTCCCTTCCCCTGCAGTGACTTTCACCCTTCCATTGCTGCTCTGGGTCTTTAAGTCAGCAGCTTTGGACTGGTGGAGGGGATGACAGGAGGCTGTCAGCCTTGGGAGTCATTCTGTTGATGACACATCCCAACTTAGTGTCACTAACAAGTTTTCTCAGCACAGTCCTAATCTCCGTCCCATGGTCCTAGATGCAAATGCTCAGTGGAATCTAAAGAAATGATAGCAAAAGTCAACATTTTTCATACCCCTCCAACATCCCCAAGATACTCGTTCCTTCCCACCCAGGTCTTCCACAGGAGGAGATCCCAGGAGGTCTCCTTAGTTCTACAGCGAACACGTTGGGGAATGGTTTGGGCTGGAAGGGACCTTCAAGATCATCTAGTTCCAACCCTCCTGCCATGGGCAGGGACACCTTTCACTAGACCTGGTTGCTCACAGCCCCATCCAACCTGGCCTTGAACACCTCCAGGGATGGGGCAGCCACAGCTTCCCTGGGTAACCTGTGCCAGTGCCTCACCATCCGCACAGTAAAAAATTTCTTCCTAATATCTAACCTGGGGAAATCAGGTCAGCGAACTGAACCGCTGGGTGAGGGAAGGTCTACATCGTTTGAATCTGTCCCCCGCGGCACTCACCGCCCCGGGAGCCCAGGCGGGCCGTCCTCCCTCACAGCGCTCCCTCAGCACCGCCCCACGGCGGCCCGGCCCCGAGCACACCAGAGGCCCCGGCTCCGGCTGGGGCTCGGGGCGGGCAGCAGGCCGCCGGCCTAGGGGTCGGTAGCGAGGCGCCCGCCGCGCCCGTCCGACAGCCATGGCTGCCGCCGGGCTGTGGCGGCTGAGGAGGCCGCTGGCCGCGGCCTTCAGCAGGACGGCGGCGGCGGCGGCGGCGGAGGGCGGGCGGCCGCCCCCGCTGGAGAAGCTGACGGTCCGGCGGCAGGCGGAGGGCGTCCGGTGAGGCGGCGGCGGCGGCCGCGGGGGGAGGTGGGGGAAGGGAGAGGGGAGGCAGCGCTGCGGGCGCGTCCCTCAGGCCCTGAATGCGCTTGTTCTTATTTTATAGTAACCCTCGTTGTATTTAACGGCTTGTACAGAAACATCATCCTGAACAACCCGAGGAAAAGAAACGCGCTGTCCCTCGCCATGCTGCAGTCCCTCAGGGAGGACCTGCTGCACGACGTCAAAAGCAAAGACCTCCGAGTTATCGTCATTTCAGGTACTTCGTCATTTAAGGCCGACGGAAGAGAAGGCGGGGAAGGGGTTGGGGGGGCGAGGGAAAGAGCAGAAACGGGATGATAATGGAGTTTAAACCGAAATCTCTCACAGAATTACAGAAAATGGGACAGGAAGGGACTCGCGTGTTTTTTCCGTACCGTGCCGTCGCCCTTCAGACCCTCCTCTCCCGCTGCTTTTTTACACTCGTCCCAATTTCCACGCACATGTACTTAATTCCTCATTCTTGAACACGGCGTTAACAATTCACTTGGGTTTTGTTATCTTTTTGATAGTTAACGTGTCTAAGAAGAAACATTGTAGAAACACGTTCCAAAATGTCAGTACTGCTGTCAGGTTATGCAGTGTGTTTACAGAGTCAATGAGCAATAAAAACAATAACTAGGTGAAATAGTTGGTTTAAAAACTGTATGTAGAGAATACTTTAAACAGAGCAAAAGCCAGGTTCTAATGGTTACCACACTAAAGAAATAACATTCCCAGGTGGAGTTTTTCTTGCAGGAACAGGCTGAGCTGGTGCAGCACTTGTTGCCTTCGGTGGCAGGTATAGATCGTAGCAAACAGGGCTCACAAGGTTTCTTCAAATAGTGGGCTGTGTTCCCCTGCTCTAAGCTAGGATCAGCCTCGTTATCTTTGCCACTTGTTTGTCAAAACTGTTCTTAAAACTCTCCGATGGAGGAGAGACCATAATAGCGATACTGCAGTCACCTGTAGCGTGCAGATGTGAAGTGTTCTCTCTCAAAGCCTATTACAGTTTTCTTCCATTTAGGTATTAACTTGTAGAGTTCTTAAAGGTAATGAAACCTGAGCTATTCTTAAGCCATTTTTTTTTTTCCTCTGCTATTTTAAGATAATCTTCCCCTGCCACCCTTCCAAACATCTTGGAGAAATAGGTTTATTAATTTAGGATGCTGCTGTTTCCTGTACGTAGAGGAAAACACTGTGTTAGTTCATACACACACGAGAGTGGAAGTAAGCTGACTTCACAGAGGTGAGTTTAAATATATATAGTCAACATTTCAAACAGCAGTGACAAATTTTTTGAAACACTTCAGGTTCTTCTTTGGGAGTACAGTAGTCTGGAAGTTTGAGAGCACAATTTCATTTGTTTTTTTTTGTTTTAGTTTAAAAAGAAATTGCATGTTCCTCTTGATTTCCAATTCCCTTGCTGAATGGAATGCAAAAGAAGAAATATCAAGAAAACAAAAGGCTTCTCAGGGAATGCTTTGAGTCTTTAACACATGCTTTGCAGTGGATTCTTCTTCAATGAGGCACAAATACAGATGCGATTAATTTCCAGATATGTATTGCTGGGTAGACTGTGCCCCAATAATCTGGTCCATAAGACCACAAATGCGTAGCTAAGGTTGTGTCTGCATAGTTGTAGCTGGAAATGTCATGGCCATACAAACATCTGAGAAGTTCTGAAGGATTTAAAAGCATCAAATTGGTTTATTCTTACGGCAGATACCCTCATGACAAAGGAAAGCTGTTGTAAATATAGTGTACCTGTAAAGGGTGTTTTGACGTTAGCTGCCACTGGAGGCAAGCAAATCTAAAACAGAGGTCCACAGAAACCTGCTCTTTTGCTGCCCAAACCCTGGACGTGCTTTTTGGGATTCTCTAGATGAGAGTTTTAGCAGTGGAGGAAAAGATGCCCCAGCAGCCCTTCTGGTTCTCCTCTGGCAGAACAACCTTTTCTCTTTTTTTTTTTTCTATTGTGGCCTTGAACGCCATGACACAAAAATCTTGATGTTTATTTAGCAAAAGTTAATAATTGATGCTGGATACAATAAATAGGGACTAACTGTGTTTATCAGTCTGAGAGCAGAGCACTCCATCCTTGCTCCAGCTGACTAGTTTACATTGTACCAAAGAGCTGTTTAGAACACTATCCTTAAAAGAAACTGGGCTCAGGGGTGTGAAGTGTCTTTCTTTTAACTGAGTTAACTTGGAATGGAAGTAAAACTAGGCCTTTAAAAATGTTTATGGGTGTTACTGTGGTTAAATGTTGCATTGTGGCAATTTAAAGTTGTTACAAAACCCAGAAGGCAGTGTTTCGGATCTCTGTGTAAAACTCCTTCCCCAAGCTCCTTTTTGACCATGGACTTCTAATTGACGTACCTTTTGCTGGGGCATTGATATGTTGCTGCCTCTGGTTTCTTGATTAATTCAGACTGACTTTTCCTGAAATTCTTTGCAGCTGAAGGCCCTGTATTTTGTTCCGGCCATGATTTAAAGGAGCTGTCAAGTGAAGATGATGTGAAACATCATTCCCAAGTATTTGAAATATGTGCAGAGGTAAGCAGTTCTTAAGTACCACCCCTTTTGCCTGGTATTAAGAGCAAGCAATGAGATTGGTTTAAGGAGGGACAGCATTGCTCATCTGCTGGCTAAACACAGACTGTTGCTCCAAATCCCTTGCTTTTTGGTGCTTTGCCATTTTAATACCTGGTCCTGGTGAAATTATGTTTTCCCTGGATTTCTCTACATGCAAATAAAAGGGCTAGAATACCAATGTGCATGTCTCCTGCAATGGGTATAGTCATGGCATGTTCCTTAGTTCAGCCAGGGTTCCTTGCAGCTGAGTATTTGGGCAATGTCTTTCCTAGAAATCTAGGGATAACCACCTTCAAATCACTTGTGATCAAATGTTCTTTCCCAGCACCCACCTAATAACTCAAGACCAGCTTAAACGTCAAGTAGACAATGTGAAAGTAAGATCTGACTCACTGGTTGTGCAGTCAGCAGAGCATACGAAGTTGTCATTACTAAGGCACAGACCTGGAGATTGGGAAGTTAAAGTGAATCCCGGAGCCTTTGGAGAGAATGGCAAAAACCTCTTTGATAGTAACGGCACTAGAATTTGACTCCTAATCCTGCTCAGTGTGACCACAGAAAGTAATTTGAAACCTTTTGTTCTAGTTCCTCCAGTAATAATGATCTCTATGCACATTGCCAAGCAATGCTGTAAAAGCCATGTGTGAAAGGTACCACTGAAGGGCCTTCAGTGTAATATGAAGCAATCATCCTGGCAGCTTTGCCTGGATTTCATTTTGCTATGACGATCACAAAGAGGTAAGCACAAATATGACTGCATGATAGGCTTCATCAGAAAGGAGCCAAGGTCCAATAATTTAGCAGCCAATAGTTCAATATTAATTTCGCAGTTGCAGGGCAGAATATCAGTATGTTGTCAGTGGAAAACTGAACCATGCAGCTTCTGGATCACAGAATAGGAAAGACCAGGCAGAAAAAGTGTGAAAGTTATTCCATATAGCATGAAATCAAGAGTTGGTAAATTTCCCACTTTAAGAACTAGAAGGATTTAAATTATCTTGTATGTGTGTACATCTAGCATTGTGGCTATATTCAGGATTAATGAGTAGTACAGCAAGCTTAACTTTGATTAATAAAGAGAAATAGCAAAAAATAACAGAATGTCAGCATTTAGAGTTAAAAACAAGCCTAGCTTGCTTTGTGAGAATAGTGCCCTACTGTATGGTAAGTTTAGTAAGGGAGCATTGTTACAAATAAAAAATGGCATACCAATTTCAGACAAATATTCCTGAGACCATGAAATTCAGAAATAGGGAGATATTCAAAACCCAGCTGGACACAGTCCTGGACAACCTGCTCTACCCGAGCCTGCTTGAGTAGGGGGATTGGACTCGATGATCTCCAGAGGTCACTGCCAACCTAAATGCTTCTGTGAAATTGGCAATGCAAGTTCAGGAAGAAATTAAATATACGAGATGAAATGACACTTGAAGTGATCCCTTTTCTGATGTTGATGGTAATGATAAGTGCTTTAAACTCTCTACCTGAGTATGCTAAAGGGATTTAAGTTTCTCATAAATCACAACTCACTAGTATCCCCATGGAGGAAGAAGGTCTTACTGTTACATAATAATGGCACTTCACAGGCAAACAGAAATAGAGAAATTAATTTAGGCTTTATTTAGGATCCTAACTAATATCTAGATTTTAGTTGTCTGGTAGAGTAATTGACTTTTGCTTTTTTTTGGTCAATAGAAAGAGAAAGGTACTTTTGAGGGCTTCCAAAATGGGATTGTGTCTTCCTAAATTTCAATACTTAAGTTAGGTAGAATGAATCCAACCCTAAATGACATGCCTACAGCATTGTGGACTAGGGGGTCCAGAGCATTGGACTGCTTTACAGGAACCTTGGCTTCTACATCTGTCTGTGACTGGTAATCTTCAGCAGATCATCTCAGCTGTTTCCCCATGCATGTAAGTGTTCGCAGTACTATATAATGCAGTATCTGAGAACTAAATGTTCTCCACATACAAGTTTGAGACAGCTGAGAATATCACTTCTCTAGAGGCTTTTCAAATACAAAACCATAAGTACCAGGCTGGGTTTTTTGAGAAACAGTTGACTTTTAATTTTTATAACCATGAGAGTACTCTATAGTTGTTTGTCTGCATGCATGCACATATTGTTACTCTTTTGTTGGTCTGCTTCTTAATATCCCCTGAAAATTTGTTTTTAAACAAAGGTAGAAGAACGGAGACAGAGACTGATCAAATTAAAAAATGAATGTAGGTAATTTTACCTAAGCAAGATAAAATTTGCTAGACTTCATCTGCTTGAGAAATTGAAGTAGCAAATGAAAATTTGTTATCTTGCTACACTGTGCTAATATGAGATATTTTTTTTAAGTTCAATTTTAACTAGCATTTTCTACCTTCAGGCATTAAAATTAGGTGAGTTTGTTGATTCCCACTGTATGGAAGGAGAACCTGAGTTAGAAAAGTTAAAGACAAATTCATCTTTCTTAACTTCAGCTATCTGAAGTTGTATGTCCAACCTTCAAGTATTATCTCTGAGAGACAGAGAGAGAGAGAGAGAGAGTGTGCTTTCCCATCCTATGTCTAATGCAAGCAGGAAAAATTGTTTCCTGGCAGGTAAGTCTCTCACTGGCATGCAGACTAAGCCTAAAAAGGCATCCAGTGATTGTGTTTGGGTGAGATCAACCCAGGCTTGAGATCACAGAATCATAGAATCACCTAGGCTGGAAGAGACCTTTAAGATCATTGAGTCCAACCATCAGCCTAACACTGCCAAAACCACCACTAAAGCATGTCCCTCAGCACCACGTCTACCCGTCTTTTAAATACCTCCAGGGACGGTGATTCCACCACTTCCCTGGGCAGCCTGTTCTAATGTTTTATAATCCTTTCTGTGAAGAAATTTTTCCTAATATCCGGTCTAAATCTGTGCTGGTGTAACTTGAGGCCGTTTCCTCTCCTCCTAAACCAGGATGCAGAAACCAGGAAGAGGCTGGTTTAATTTCTTGGGACAGAGACTTTTATTAAGTTAGTTTTCCTTTATGAGGCAAATGAAGGTGGGGATGGCGTGTCTCAGATGGACATCTTCCCACAGCCAGGAACACTAGACCTGCAGTGCAGAGGTACCCAAGCTCCTTGCAGGTGTGATAACAAGTGTTTCTGCCTTTCATTCTTGTGTTTTCCATTTCCACTGGTGTTAGCAGGACCAACTCATGCTACACAAACACAACTGAGCAGCTACTGGAACAGCAGTGGTCTTGTGCATTAAAACAAGTTCTGCAGAGAGCTTACTTCTTTGACTAAACTCCAATTAATAAAGATGAAAGATGCATACATCAGGTGTGTGAAGCAATTGCAAGTTTTAGAACAGCCACTGCTTAAATTTCAGGGACTAACTGACCACCTTCTTTTGTGCATGCAGGTTATGACTTTAATCCAGAAACTTCCCGTACCAGTGATTGCCAAAGTAAATGGCTTGGCTACAGCAGCAGGCTGTCAGCTTGTGGCAAGCTGTGACATTGCAGTGGCAAGTGAGAAATCTCAATTTGCTACTCCTGGAGTAAACATCGGACTGTTTTGCTCCACACCAGGTGTGGCCTTGGGCAGATCTCTTCCAAGAAAGGTAGGCTTCCTTCCCAGGTACTTTTTGTAATTTTGGAAGAAGTAGGTTCCCATGTTAGGAGTTTTAGTTCCATTACCTAAACTTTATTTTCGTGCAGTACAACATTCAAAATACTTCATTGCGAAAGACATCTTCATAACTCTTTGGACTGGCAAAAATAATAAAGGGATGAACTCTGTTTAGGGAAGGCAGCTTCCTACTGATGCGATTCCAACCAGCATGAACTCATACCAGCAGTACACCAGCTCAGCGACCCCTTTCCTTTTGAACAGACGGGGCTGTGCTTTAGACAGTGATGTTCTCCCCTGGTGAGGAAACCCCTGCAAGTTCAGGATATCAGTCCTACCAAGGTAGCAATTCTTGCCAGGCAGTGACATTTCACTGCCAGCATGATCTGCCTGGGTGTAGATCAAGATGCTTTAAATAGCATCTAAAACCCTCCTGTACTTTTTTCCTGCTTTATTTCCTACTGATTGTGACTACTTATCTCTCACTGCATAAACAATAGTAAATCTGTAAAGCTTCCGTAACTGAGAAAAGAAATTTTAAGTTCTGATCTAGTTGGATTCATGTGGACAGACTCTCCAAGCCCAGCAGGGCTCTGCTGAGATGCAAGGACTTAACTGCACAAGTCCAGTTGTTGGATAAAAGCTTCAACTTTAAATTTCCCATCTGTAAAGCCATCCTGTTCAAATGTAGTGTGTCTGTGGGTTTTTTTTTCAAATGTGCTATAATGGACAGTTCTAATTGTTTCTGAATTAGTATTTCTGGGTTTTGTGATTACCTTCTTAAAACGTGTGGGATATACTTTTCTCTGTGCCACTTTTCAAAGTAGCAAGACCATTCCCTACAGTTCTCAGGATTACTGATTTTACCGTTTATCAAATGAAAAGTTGCGATTGTTTTTATCTACCAGAGTGAAGATACTAATGAGGATAATCAGCTCTTATGATTCAGGGCATTGGTCAATTGCATCAGGAGTCATGGAAAAAAATTCTTGCTGATATATAACATTGAATAGTCACTGAGTATTTGGGTGATTTTTTAACTTGAAACCTCAAGTACAAGATGCTGGAAGCAGCAGGAGACTGAAATAGATGTGGCTATGAGAAGGACATATTTAAAAACTCTCCAATCAACCTTAAAACTAAGGCAGGTATTTTCAAAAGCTACACATTGACGTAGCATTTATCATTATATGCCCAGCCTAAAATACCGACTTCAGTCATTTGACACTGTGGACCATCCACATCTCTCTTAATTCTTACTGCAATCGCAAGAGATTCTGGGCTGTTGAAAAGAAACCCAGAGGTGTCAGCCTGGAGCAGCTGCAATCAGTGGAAAGGTTTGAAAAAAAGCCAACTTTAGACCCAGTCCTTCTCTTTGCTGAAACCTCTTAACATTTCCTTGGCAGTTTAACAGGCCAAAAGATTTTAAATCTTATATTTTTCAAAAGAGTAACTTGTACTTGAAGAAGGAAGATGAAATTCACCAAACAGACCAAACCAGTAAGGCAGTTGAATTGACTTAATATAGTATTTTTTCTTGTTTAGGTGGCATTAGAGATGCTGTTCACGGGTGAACCTCTTTCTGCCCAAGAAGCATTAATGCACGGGCTTGTCAGCAAGGTAGTACCAGAAGACAAGCTGGAAGAAGAGACCATGAAGATCTCTCACAAGATATGCGAAAGCAGCAAATCCATCCTGGCACTGGGGAAAGCCACCTTTTACAGACAGATGACACAGGACCTCGATACTGCTTACAAAATGACTACTCAGGTCATGGCAGACAATTTGACTTTGAGAGATGGGCAGGAAGGTATTGAAGCCTTTATTCAGAAACGTAAGCCTGTCTGGTCACACTCTCAGGATAAGAAGAAATGAATCCTGTTTCTAAGCTAACCTTAGCTGTGCTTTATGATTCTTCACATAGTTGCCTTTGGGAACTATACTTTTGTTCTTACTGAAAGTTAAATTTCTCTTCTTACATATGCCAAAGCCACAATAAATTTGTTCTAAGTATATAATAAATGTTAAGAAAAATCAAACCAAATGGTTTTTTTCAGCAATGAATTTAATCTATGGTTTTAGAAGGAACTCTGTGCTGCAAAAATCAGTTTAGTATGTCCCAGGTTATTTAGGGAATCACAGGGACTGGGAGAGAGGTTAGATCACCCTGTTCAGTACCTGTCCCCCTAGTTCTGGGTAAGAATTTCCATTTGTTGCTATTAGTAGAGAATTAAAGGGCTTGGGCACATTCCAGAGATTATGATAGTACATATCATAATGGATTCCAATACTGTTCGTATGTTACAGCCAAAAGCCTATAACAATAGTCCGTTGCTCCTCATGAATATATCTGCTTATGAACTGTATGTATTATTAGTTTGTCTCCCTCAGCAAATCCTGTTTTTCCACCATCAGTTCAAGCACTTGTCCCAGCTGTAGAGAATTTTGCTGTTGACTCCAGCGAGGCTGAGCTGGAGGGTGTTTAGTTTCAAAAGGGCACACTGTGAAAGCCACTGCCTGTGGGCTTCAGCAGAGATTCTCACCTGGCACTGTTTTGACCCAGCTGTAGTTTTCAGGCTGCGTGTCTTCAGTTTATCACAGAATCTTAGATGTGTTAGTTGGAAAGTCCATCCTTGTGCTCAAAGCTGGGCTTTTACTGACACTGGAACAGGTCAGTCATGGATATAAGGTCTTTACAACTGCCATCAACAGGGATTCAGCTGCTCTTCTGGGTAATCTGCCCCAGTGCTGTGCAACCCTCCTGGTGAAAAAAATAAAAAACTTAATGTCCAGTCTGAGCCTCGAAGCAGCATTTTTTTGGCAGTTGCCCCTTGTTACATTATCTGACATTATTGAGAAAACTTCAGCTCCATTATCTAACTCTCTTCAAGCAGTCACAGGCTGCAGTTAGACCACACTTAGACTCATCTGTGCCAGACTGAACAAGTCCAGCTTCCTCCAGTCTCCTCGTAGGTTGTGTTCCGTACGTAACCAACTTGGTAGCCCTCCAGTGGACGGACCAATTCCAGTTTCTCCACATCCCTTTTGTACTAGTTGTGCCAAAACCAGGCTGTATTCCAAATATGGCCTTACCAGTGCTGAGCAAAGGAGAACAAAATATTCCCTCCATCTGCAGGCCACTTTCAGCCAGTCCATACTGCTCAGTATGCATTTTGTCTTGTGATGAGAGCACACTGTTGGCTCATACTCAGTTGGGCATCCGCTGTAAGCCCAGTTTCAGCAGGACTGCTGCTCTGCCAGTCAGCTCCTAGCCTGTGCTGGTGCTTGGGGCTATTCTTCCCCAGGTGCAGAGCCTTGCATTTCTCCTTAGGTTATGGTTCTTCTGGATTGAAGCCACGCCATTTGATGTGTCAGCCATTCTCCCAGTTTCGCATCATCTGCAGATTTGCTGGGGATGTGTTACTGATGACGATACTGAATGATGTAAGCCTCAATATCAGTCCATGGTGATCACCATGGGATGGTCTCAGCAAAGACATTTTTTCTGAAGTTCCACATAGCCAAATCATGAAGGTTCATCCATTTCATCCTTAAATAGGCACCTGAGAGAGACAAGGTGAATCACTGTATGGATGGGCCTTTTTTTCTTTGTTGACAGTAAAAGTAGCGTGAAGTGCTTAGTTCAGACTTAGATGTCTTAAGTTAGATCAGATGAATCCTACCTACAGCTACTAAAACTCCAAATGTGGAAGTATCATGAATCAAGGACATTTTTAAGGTATGTTTGCTCCTGTGTCTTTGGTTCCCTGTCTATATGAGTGTTAATTCATTCCTCAGCTCTCGTCTGGAGTGAATCAGATACCCAGTAAAGTCCTGGGACAGTTCTGTCCAGGAATCGATTACTCCTAGGCAGTATGGAGGAGTCAACACCAGCTTTGGCTTGCTCTGCCTTTCACAGTGCGCTGATACTATCCCCACAGGCCTTGCCTGACACTCCTGAGCATCCTCAGCATCATGCTAAAAAACACCCTGCTGGCAAGCCTGCCTGTTATTTTGGGCACTTTGAACAGAAAAACTGCCGCAACAAAAAATCAGCACTTTTGGTTTTGGGCCTTTGGGCCACAAAGGTGCTGTATGGATCTAGGTGAAGCCCAGGCCAAGTGCTATGCAATGCAGTTGCTGCAGGTCTACTTCAGAATGACCTAAGCATGAGAGCCACCTTGCAAAGGCCATTGTTGCTAGTGTCAGCCTTGTTGTTCATTGTCCCCCTGTTACGAGAAGTGGTCTCATGGTTCAGTCAATCTGCCTCCCATGTAGTAGCAAGGGTCTGTATTCTGTCAGGCGCACCAGTGGGATCAAGGGGTTGAATAACACTTCACTTCCTGAGTAGCAGAATTAAATTCTGTTATCCCTTTTACTGGAGCAAGACTTGGATAGTTTGGAGCAAAAATCAGCCTCTCTTCTTTCTAACCAACCTACACATTTTAATTCAAACCAGTGATATAAATACCATTTATACGTATACAGCCCGACAAAGCAATTCTCTTTTCTGTCTACACTGCATACCCAGGATGAGAAGAAAGCAATTTCCAGTTCTGCTGCTATTTTTAATTTGAGGAATGGAAACTTAAACTTGAATTCACCATTAAAAATAGTTTGTTTCTATAGGAATGTGAAAAATGTGGATCACTGGGAATAGTTGTTTTAAAAATATAAGCTTTTATTGTTACTGCTAGGAAAGATGGGTAAGTTTTATATAAATTCACATAGATTATATAGTTTAGGAACTGTTATGAGCAGTTAAGAGATAGAAGGGTTAAATTTGGAGACCAATAACCTTCATCATGTCCTTTTTAATGCAGTAAGATGCTGCACTCAGACTCTGTCCCCACACGCTGCTCTAAAAGCATTAGGAAAGAGTAAATTGTTTTTAAAAATATTTATATTTAATGGCTATCTTGCAACTACTCAGCAAATCTCTACTGGCTCTTTTGTTCCAGGCTTTTAGAAATAAGTACATTATCTGATTTTTGCAGAATAGTGCTCTTTCCAAATAAATGGAGTAATAAAATGGTTTCACTGGCCATCTTGAAACATAAGTGATAGTTTAGATGAGCACATTCTTTCGGATGTTTAGAAATTCTCCTTCTGCAATTGATTGCCATCTACACAAGACTGGGTTTGGCATTATTATTAACTCCTGGTTATAATTTCTGAAGAAAAAAAATTACATTTTAAAGAATAATTCCTTCATTTGAAATAGTTATACTGCAACGGAATCAAATTTTGCTCATCTTACTCTTGTACATGGATTCATTTAATTTGAATGGCCTCGTAAGACACTAATATTACAAAGACATATAGGTATCCTTAGCATTATTCACTATAAGCAGACTGACATTAATGGAAGTGCTATGTAAAGTTAAGAACAGGCATACTTTAGCAAGACAAAATGGTGATGGGAGGGGAAGTTAGCTATCAAAAATGGTGTTCTGGTTGTTTATAAGATAGGCAGAGGGTAGGAGTGTTACCTTATCCTTGGCTTTCTCTGTAAAAGACCAAACACCACAATGCCTCGAGCTCCTTCACAGTTCAAATCCATGGAAGTTGAAGAGCCACAGCACTCTGGACGGCTGAGTTCAGATCTTTAAGAACACTGCTTTTCTAGGCTCATGGTCTTTTTCCGTCTAATTCACAGGTATGACAAATGTTTGTGTTGTACTTTCAGATCTTGAAGAGAAAAAATATTTCTAAGTATGTTTTAACTCGGTTTTCAAAGTATTTGTTTGTGCTATTTTATGCAATAAAGTAATTGTGTAATTAGTAATCCAAAAATGGTGGTGTCCACAGGAACAGTTCCATTTTGCTGGAGCCACTAGACAGAAAAGCTTCAGAAGGTTTTAGAACATTCCCGCACTGGCCCCTGTGGATTGTCAAAGCAACATCATTTTTCATTTCTGATTTGTGTGGGATTTTTATTTTTGTCCACATCTGCCTTTATTGTTTAATTTAATGGATTTACAGGCTATTCCTGGGAAACAGGCCGGTTCCAGAACTGTTAATTAAGTTCTACGGCCAAAAAGCAGCAAACCAAATGATATATTGGGAGCCTTACCGCTGTGGCTATCTGCTGCCTGAGGAGACAGTTTGTCCCAAAATAGCAAAGAGTCTATCCCTTGTCATCCCATTCATTTTTATTAAAGAATCTGCTCTGCAGCAATGTCTGCCAGGTAATTAGCCTAGTTTCAAGTGACCCTAATAGCATGTGGCATACACTCAGCCTTCTCTGTAAACTAAGTACGACTCCATCTGTGTACAGCCGCAAGGATGCAGCTTACCACTGCAAATGACAGACAGGGACACGTTTTCTATTCATATACACAGGAACAGCTGGAAGCTGGGAAAATATAAGCAAGGAATTGCCAGTATGAATGTAATGAACTATCCAGCCGCTGACCTCAGAGCCCATGGAGGCCTTAGAATAGTGGCTTTGAGCCTTTACCTGGAAATTTTAGAAAATATATATATGCAAAATCTGGAGGATGTGATCATATCATCACTTATGATGTAGGTTCAGGCTCCCTTCATGCATGAGGCAAAGCCAGGGGGCAGCGACAGCTAGAGTAACACTCAGCATAAGGCACAAGGTTGTTCTTAATTCATGGACCAGGCAACAATCTGCCTCACCACATCATTTAGGGGATATATGCTGAAGACAGAGTTAAACAGAGGACTCAGGTGATGGGCAAGGTATTTATACCTTCCATGTTCCACAGAGTGGAGAACAGAATGGAACTTTATATAAGCTTTTATATAAACTTCATGTGGTTTTCTTAAGGCCACCCAACCCAGAATTCAGCAGACTGGGTAAGAATTAGTTCTGCGTTCGTTTGAAGTAATCTCCTGTCGCTGTGGAGGAGAGAGCTTGAAAATATGTACTACAAAGGCACAAAAAGCTGGACATAGTTACCATTAAAAATACATGACTAACTCACTGGCAAAAGTCAGCATCATAGTTTTTACCGTCTAGCTCATGATTTCTGAGCATCTGAATGGCAACACTGTGTCCTTCAGAGAATTGCCTTTGGGTAATTCCTATATTGTCATTGCTGTATTGCAGATTGGGAAATTGTGGCCAAATGTCCTCTGCCTGAGGTCTCACGGTGAGCCAGGGCACTGTAACAGTGGCACTTAGAATGCCGACACCTGCTCCTTGTACTTCTTCAGCAACAAAGTTTTCGGTAAAATCAGCAGAAATGCAGGGTGATTGCATGCCCTGAAGAGACTGCAAAGGCTTCTGAACAGGAATTATGAGCCACTGCATCAAAGGCCCCATGCTTGACATTTATTGGCTTTTTGATGAATGTTGGGGTAATTTTACTGTCAACAGTTTCTCATTAGGAGCCTGGCAACGTTTTTTCTGACCATTATCTTGCTCAATATCACATTGGGTTGCTACAAAGAGCAGAGATTTTATGTAAAACCCATCTATCTCTGTAGCCGCAAAATTTTCTAATAATTCTACATTTAAATAATCTTATGGAAATGCTAGCTGCCTTCTCTAAGCAATAAGGACAATAGACAAATGGTTAAATTTCCATGAAGACCTACAGCTATAGGACAAACCTCATACTGCAATGAGGAGGATTCATTTGTCTTGATTTCACTGGCATTGCACCTCGATTATACTAATTCTGAATTTAGCCACTGAGTAATGCATCCCCATCCTGGTTTACACTCACAAAGGAGGAGAAAAAACATCAGAGCTATACCTTTCTCACTCTCCATTGTATGATGTACCATTTCCTGACTGCTTATTGTCAATATTAGGAATTATTTTTGTCAAACCCGTAGCTTTTATAAAAATAGTGGAACCGTACCCTTACTACCACTGTGTATTTGGAAGGGGGAAAATCATTCATTAACCTTTGATGTGGCCAAATGTAGTAATTTTCATGATATGACTGGAGTTGTGATAACGGGAGCATCACAGGGTTATTGTATATTTTATTGATTATGTTTCTTATAGAGAAAAAATTGAAAACAAAACCAGATGATAAAATAACAAATTGAATTTGTACTACTAAAATTCAAGCCAGATTCATGGATTTGATTCATGACTGTTGTTCATAGCTACTTAATACAAGAGACTTTCATTTTCCCTCCTTAGGTCGGACAGTGTTTTCAGCGTGCCAAAACCAAAACTTGTAACATGGTGGAGTTAACTGAAAATGAGAAACATGCCTGCAGCCTAGATCAAAACACAACCAACCATTTAAACTAACTTTAATAGCAGTGCAAGTTAACCTGTTGGACTTAATACAGATACAGGTATTGATCTCATCCACCGATTCTGCTGAAGGAAAGTCACCTCCTGGAAAGGCAGAACAGGTATGGAAAGCAACATCTTAGACTATCTGCAACTTGGCTCATTAGAGCCATATGTCACTGAGCTCTGATGTAATGGGTCATGTCTAAGAGAGCGGAAGCTCCAACTGTAGTCTTCCTTCTGAAGGAGTTTTTAAGGACGAATTAACTGCAATAAGATAATGTTGACGTTCAGGCTGCCTCAGCTGCTGGTGACAGAGAAGGTGTTAGGTCTTCCAAAGTGGCACTCAGATTTTATTCCAGACCTGTCCTCCTATAAGCAATTACAGTGGATGAAATAATTTTTGGAAAAATGAGCGATGTTTCCCCTGTCAACTCTGCCCTGTCAGCATCAAGGATAATGTGATATATACCTGCTCTGGTCTTCTCCACTTCCTGGCCCGAAATCATTCTCAGTGTAGACACCGAGTGGTGCTTCTGGAAATAAACAATAAAGAATTAGTAAAACATATATAGAACATGAGGGAAAGGAGAAAGCAAATGAACACATGAAGTCATTCTCCTAATGGGGTCTTCAGTCTAGATATAAATATTTTGTTCCTTGCACCTGTTTAATGAAATATACCCTTCATGCCATTAAAACTTTATCATCTGTTGTTTAAGGGAGTTAATCCTATAACAAAAATCTCTATTCTGAGTGTTAAAATACTGTATAAACCTAGACATAGCAAATACTTCTGAGTTAGTCTCCCTTCTCTTTCAAGACCTCATTAGATTAGGTTAAAATGTTTTAAAATTAGTGTGCTTTTTCTTGCTTTTTTATTTTTGAGTCCTTAGTGTGAAGTCAGAACTCTTGCTCTGCTTTTTTCTCTCCCTCCTTGGGGGTTAATTTTAAAAATTTTTTTATTTTTTAATGAATGCTGAGATTCTTACATAAGTACACAAATCTGGAAAGCTTTACAAAATAACACATATCACATTTTAACAACTGGTAACACTGCCATAAACACTGGAGTGGGGGAAAGCATCAGGTTTTAATGCAAAACCTGTAAGAAATTAAAGAGACGTAATAGATGAAACAGCAGGATAATGAGAGAATTTGGTTCTCCAAAAGAAGGCCCTACAGGAGAAATACTGAGGTGCTCTCCAGAGCACCCATGCAGAGGACTGGAAAACTGACCTAGTTTACCCCTTTTTCATTGGGACCAGCAAGAATATTCATGCAAGGACAATCAGCCCCTTATTCATTAGCCTAGGTTATTATTACTTATTGTTATTATTCTTGCTATAACCTACTTAATACGGTGACACCCCTGCAGTTCAGGAATTTTAAATTTTGATGTCTCCTCCCCATCATTGGGCTTAGAAACTGGTCTTACTCACTGAAATCAGAAGCCTCTGCTGCTTGCATTGGGGAATAGCATTTGTCTGGCAGCAAATGTAGACTTTTAGCCTTTTACACAGCCTCTGAAAAAACACTTAGTACTTACCATGTACTCAGCATGGTAAAATGGAGGTTGTTGAAGGTAACAGTCCTTTTTGTTTGCTGTCTGTGGATATTCCTGTAAGCTTTTACTCTTTTTCCACATAAGCATTTACTCAGAGCAGACAATCCAGGAATGTTTCCATGGACAGCTTGAAACCTTTATGAGGCACTGGATAATTGAAATGCAACACCAAATTATTCAACATTCACAACTACCAAACTAGCAAAATCCAAACAGTAAATTTACCACAGCAAAAGTCCTGGTAAAGAGCTAAAAAAAACCTATTAAAATGTCCTATTCATCACTATAATATTTAAAAACATTCCTATAAGCCATTTGTTAGATAATTCTGAAACAATCAACAAGAGGAAAAAAGATTTAAAACCCTGGACCAAAAAAACCCCCAAACCCTGGGTTCACTTCCTGGCTTTCTCACAAAACTCCAGTGTGACCTTGGGCAAGCTGACAGAGGCAGAAAATAAACGTGACTGTCTAGTCCAACCTCCTATTTATCATAGGTCATTACTTCTTGGCCCGCTTACCCCAATACGTCATTTGACTGAATTGCAGCTTTGGTTGAACTAAGGAATTATCTAACCTTGTGAAGAAAAAAAGAAAAAAAGAAAAAAAAAAAAGGTGCCAACAGCATGATCCATTCTCCTTGCAGTCAGAACTTGTGGCTTATTTCTGCTTTGAATTCATCTGACTACAGCTTCCCGGCAGGGAAGCTGCCTTTCTGTGGGCTCAGCTCAATCTTTCAGTATCTCAGTGGCCTATTTTTTTTTTTCCACTATCTTTTATCTGTCTTGTCTCTGTAGACCATAATCTCTCAAGGGGAAAATTTGCTCTCTCAATGTGTACACTTGGTGCGCAACAGCTGTTGTTGTGCACAACAGCTTAGACTGGACTTATCTTTGATGTGGGATGATTGATATGTAGCATCCGAGTTACAACAGTGAGAAAGTACATTAAAAAATCAAGCAATAAACCTCAAAAATCTCTGTCTGAGGGAGGTTCCTTCAGTTTACTAGAGATTCTCAGAAATCCTTGTTTGCGCTAAAACAGAAAATACTTCATTTTTAAAGTGATGGCACTATATAGCAAACTGTCAGCAGAGGGCAATAACAGCTCACATCTTGAAGCAATTCCTGGTTATTCTGTTAGGCCAGTTCTGACAGTGTTGTTTTTCTACTTCACTGCTCACAGGGAATGAGCCCCTGGTTTAATCAGGCAGCTTTCTGAACTGCATGTGTGAGAAGGTACTCCTGGAAGTCATGCAAGTCATAGGTCTAAACTCTCTTCTCCCACTTTCCCTGCAGCCCCTGTCTTTGCATCCTCACTGATTACTTTGGAGGACCAGTAATCTGATAATCAAGATGGGTGCCTTGGTACCAAATTCTAGGAAGATCTTTGGAAGCAAGAGGAGATCCTGTTCTGCTTTAAGAAATACATCTGTGAGAAATACAGATGTGTTTGGGGACCTGGACCATTCAGCAGAGCACAGTTTGAGAAAGCCTGGCTGTTCTGGTGTTCCTAGTGAGTTCTAATTTTAGATCCAATTGAGTTTGTGTAGATTGGTAAGAGGTTCTGGAGGGAACAAGTGATTCAGAAAGACCTTCCAGGAGACTGGATCAGCAAGCCAGGCGGAAGAGGTGAGTGTAGTGTGACAATCATGCCTTCACACCTCAGATTTTCAGGAATAGGTAGCAATTCAGAGGATGGGTCTCCCAGCTAGAGTTCAGCCAGCAGGACCTCAGCATCACCTCTTCCACCGTCCTTAACAAGTGAACTAAATGACATCATGTCTTCTCTTCATGACTCAGTTTCCCCACCTGTAAAGGAAGTTATAAAGTTCTCTGTGACACACTAAAAGCAGTGAATGATAAAAAAACTAATCAACTGTGCTACTCACAGCTTGGTGGTGAACTAATGTGCTTGTCACACTGCTGGCCCAGAGTCTGCTGGGTAGAGAAGAAAACTGCTGAAGGTGTTAGTCCAGATGGACTGTAAATGCCAAGGCACAGCAGGAACTGTTGAAAAATAAAAATATTCTCTCAAGTCCTCTCCCAGCAGGAACAATATTCCAATTGTAATGCAGATATCCTGCCGAGTCATTCCATCCCTCAGGGCAGGTGAACACTTTGCAAGAGTCTGCAATAGTAATCGTTAGACTATTGTAAATATTAAAGAATACAAATGTCAGGTGTCTCTTTATCTGAGCTTCAGCTTTACACCTGGCTTCATGAACAGTAAGAAAGCGTGAACACCCATAATGATACCACTAATAATATTTGGAATTTCAGGGAACACTGGTTATCAGCCTGAATTAACTGATTCTCCCCAAATTCCCATACTGTAGAAAAAGGATGGGGAGCAATACATTGTTCAAAACCACCATGGTGAGGGAAGCCTATAACTTCAAACATCAAAAGAGCCAGTACACTGGGCTGTGCTGAAGCTGCAGAGGAATTCAAATAAACAACATGCAATGACCAGCTACGGAATGCAGTGAACCCAGCTAGGTCAACAAGCACACCGATAAGCGTGCAAGGTGACAAGTGGGGTCCAGCCCAGACTAAACCTCCAGGAGCCCGTGGTAATGGGGTAGAGGTTATGTCAGCTTTGTGCCCAGCAGCTTCTGGGCAACCCTCACCAGCAGACTGACTGGAAGATGTAATTTAATTGCTTCATCAGTTTTCACTACAAAAGCTCCACTCAGACCAAAGTCATCCCTGTCAGTCATGATTCAATGCCTTTTCCACTAGACAACCTTCAGGCCTGTTGTACAATTGTGCACCTACACAGGTGAGACAGAGCTGATCTGTGCCCTTTGTTTCAGTTTCCTCCCTGCCACTTTTGATCCTTCTCTGACTCAGTGCGGAGGCTTAAGCCATTTCAGACTGTGGCCATCTGTAACCACAGAAATCGAACCATTGCCAGTAATAACACTAAAAGCAAGCAATTGAAACTTTGAAACATGTTACCTTAGAGTGATAAGCAGCTATAATAACAGACCTGGCAAGACAGTATTTTAAGCCAAAAATGCACTAAAGAAATATTTTTGCAACCTTTTTTGAAATCTTTTTGTCAAGAAAGCTAAAATGTTCATTTTAGCAAAAAGGTACTGAACATCTGTTTTAAGCAAAGGTTTTTTTCTTCTTCTTAATTAAAACCCTGCATCTTAAAGGGTTTAAACAAAAGTTTTTGCAAGCATTTCCATATAGATGAAAAAAAACCCTCATTCTTTTATGTGGACAGAGAGTTCCTGTTAAGGCGGTGGTTACATAGAAGATGATACAGAAATAGCTGGTAACATAAGTTACCAGCCATTAAGAAATCAGGTGCTAATGAGACTGCTCAGGACTGATTCACGACTGCCCCGTGGCTATTCCATGACAGCTCTTCAAGGAGGCTCTCTCTAGCAGCCATGAGTCAGATCACTGCCTCTGTGCCCATCCTTCTACAGGAAACTCCCTACAGAAATGCTGGCAGGTACGTCCTTAAAGGCAAAGGAACCAGGGTCTTCCCATAGTTTGGCTTTTCCAACTGCAAGAACAGATCACAGAGGCAAGCTTGGAGTGAGCACAGATAAAAGCAGCCTGGTAAGTCTCTGTATACTGGCACAGGCAGGAACCTGTCAGCATTGTAAAGGTACAAAAGATGGCTGTGAGCCAGTTTTGCTCCTGCTGGTCGTTGAGTTAATGTTGGCTCTGACACTCTTGTGATCTTGAACATTCAAGCCTAGAGCACAGACTCTTTACTTCCTAAATTAAAATCCTGGCCTCAGTTACCCTAGGCAAGGTTAATGACTATAATTTATTAAAAGGCCTATAATGTCTTGTTAAATTATGTTGAAAGCAGTAGTTTCACAAAAACAAGTTACAAAGCATACCAACAAAAAAAAGGTTTGCACTGTAACTCCTTTTAAATGGAACAGTTACAAGCCATGCATTTGTCACCTCTTTTGGGCAAAGAACAATGCATTAGTATGTATCTACCATATATATACAGGTGCCCTATACCATACTGTTTGTTGATGTGCCAAATGCCACTGCATGATGGTTTCTTTCCCATCATCTGCACTCCACAGACTTCACAAGAATGGCAGCTACAGCAGGGTCTGCATGGAACGCAACAAGTGAACTAGCTGTAAACCACCGCTCTCATTGCTGTCTGCCTCTATCAAGACTCAGTGAAGCAGCAGCCTTCGTTGTGAGAACCAGCAAAGTATCCATAGGCATTACCTCCCAAGAGGCAAGGGCTGGCATGAGAGGAAGGGATTACTGCACAGGAGACCTCACTTGTTTTGTTTGTACTGATGTTATTCATAAAACACTGTTATAGCTATTAAATAAAAACTGAATATGAAAGACTGGCAATGTTACTTTGGTATTTAGCATTTACAAGAGACCTTGCATGGCTGGAACTCAAAAAAGCCTCCAGCATTCAAACAATTTTCTCCTGTTCCCAGGGTCATATTCTCTCACTAGCCTATTGCAAATCTCCTGATATCTGGTGTCTGGAGTTTAGGTCCGGAGCCACAAATGATATCCAAGCCCAGATCTAATTGTCTAAGTTCCTTCTGTAGTTATAAAGAGGAATAAATGCTTCAAAAAGATCAAAACACCTGAAATGCTGGGAGATACAGAGCTGCCTAGCAGTAGCTGGTAGGGAATGGAGGTCTCTGAAAACTTGACCTTCACCAGAGAGCTCCTTGGGAGCTGGAGTCTGACACATTGTCCTGAGCATAGGAATATTTTAAAGAGTAGAAAAGGGACACTGTTTTCCTCTTGAAACCCACAGAAGATTGTAAAATAAACTTTTAAAATGTTATTTTGCACTTATATATAGTGCCTTTGCACTTATTTAAGGGCCTGAATATTGCTCTCATCTTGGTATGAGCCTTTTTTGAGATACCTTTTTTTTTGATTGGGAATGCCTCTCCCATTCCAGTTTTAGAGGTGCACATGATAGCAGTGTCCTGACCTTAGAAACTGAGCTGTTAGTGCAAGATCTGGTACTAATCATCACACTACCTCTTCCATCTGTCTTTGCACAGCATCAAGAGCAAAAGCAGGGGGAGGGGGAAGAAGTAACAAATGTGCTTTCATTCCTCACTTCTAAGGGTGAGATTTCCCTTTTATGGGGCAATCTCTCAAATTATTTACTATCAGAGCCTGATAGCTTTAATGGTACCTTCTTTTACCAAGAGAACAAATTATTCTGTAAAAAAGCCAGTTCTTTGCTCATTGCCATTGCCAGCTGCACGCAAGTACAAAATTACAGAGCACTCACTTAGATGAAGTGAATACTTCATTAAACAATTAAGCAATAAGGCAGAACAAAGGCTGTGGTTTCCAGGCCTTGTTCTGTAATTGTATCCTACAGCATGAGGAGAACCAATGCTCAAGCATAGGGTTGCAATTTAGACTAGGATTATCCTCTAATAGCCTTGTCCTGTGGGATTAGAGGATTGCCATGATGGTGAACTTTTTTATCCATCGACGGCAATGTAAAATACATGATTTGTCCTTGAAGATCTGGAGGTGAGGATTTCCATCCCTCTTTCCTTCTTTCATCTTCTTGCTGTAACGCCTTGATTAGAAGCTTTTATCTCTGCTTTCACTTTCTGAACCATGAAGGTTATCCACCAGCCCAGTTTCTATGAAGGTACTGTACATAGAAACTCAATTCATAAGTAAATATCACTGAGGCTCCCCAAATACACTGTGGACACTCTGAGCCTGAGTGTCACGGAGGATCAAAAATATGTAAGCCACGATGTTAAACAAAGTTACATTTGTGCTGAAATTTTCTGTTCACCTCACACAGCATGTGCATCTAGGGAACTTTCAGGTCGAACTGAGAGGCACCTACAGAGATAAGGCAGATGCAGGTTTAGATAGCTGATAAGCAGAGATTGTTTGGATTGCAGAGGAAATGTAAATGTCTAAAGTCCATCTACATTCTGCTACAGAGGTCTAAACCCCTTTCTTGATCTAATAAAGACCTGATTCAGCTCCTAATGAAATTACCAGGATTTGTTGCACTGACTTGAAGCTGACCCTGGACAGAGCCCACAGCCCTACCAGAATCCCTTTCCAAAACAGTTACAGAATATCCTGGACGACCATGGCAAGTCCTTCCCTCAAACACAACATGTAAGGAATCCCTCCATGCTGCTCTCCTTCTCCATAAACAATTCAGTTCTGCTGAAACAGAAAATACAGCTCAAGTGCAAAATACAGCTCACTGTATAACAGGACACCTTGTCCTTGGGAACTGGAATTAAGATCATCCAGACTCATATCATGGGCCAATGGAAGACCATTAGAAGAATTAACTTTCAGTTCTAACAGGAATCAAACCAGAATTAAAAACAAAACAAAACAAAACAAAAAAACAACAACAAAAAAAACCCCACCCAAACCATAAAAACACACAACAATTTAAAAAAACAAGTTTATTTCTGAGTATATGTATTTTACGCTCTCATAGAATAAATCATCTTGTATATTTCTTTGAGTCTACTTGCATTCCTCTCCTTTGGAAATAATATGATTAATATTTAATTCAATTCAGTGACCTATGTCTCCCTTCCCCACAGGAAAATAAGTTGCAACCATTTCAAACTCGCTGACACTGGAAAATAACTAGCTGTCTATACTCATGGGGATGTATGGGAGAACAAACTATCATTAAATGTCAGAAAACATATGTTTCAAACACTAGAAGCCAAGGAACACCTATTAGGTATACTTTTGTATTGCATTAATGGTATAGGAACCTCGTAAAACTGGGCCACTTTGAACCAGATACTGCAAAACCAGCAGAAGGCAATCCCACCCTCCTCTAAATTGACAAAACATGGGAAAAGGGAAGTAGTTGCTCTACGAGTAGGATCTGCTGAAGGAACAGATGAAGGACTAGATCCAATAAAGGATTTAAGAGCCAAAACTAGAATTTAAGTGCAGCTGAGGTACTGAATGCCAAAAATATACCCCAGCTCCCCTTTCTCTCTCCCCAGCTGAACGGCAGACAAACCTCACGGACAGCACAACTCACTAGGTAACTTCTTACTCTTTAGCTTTCTTCCCATACCTGCAAATCTTGTCTCAGCAGTGAGGTGCACTAACATCAAAAGTAAGGTCAGGAGAGAAGTTAGGTCCAACTTACTAGACAACTCACTAGTACGCCTATCAGATTAGGCTCTGGAGCCACCAGCAAGGAAGAGGGACATGGCTTGATGGAGACAGAAGGCAGTAGGAAGCCACAAAGGCAAGGCAATGTGGAGAGTTCTGGAGAAAGAGAGTGGGTCAAGAGGCACTGGTAGGGTGGGGGTGATGGTGGAGGAGGCAGAAGGAATGGCTTGGGGACAGTGAGATGGCCTCAGCAATACAGGAAGGAGATAAGGTACTGAAGAGAGAAGGGGGCAGGGGTGAATCTGGGGATCCAGAAGACAAAAGGAAGACTGTGAAGGCTGGCTGGAGAGAATAACCACAGCTCTTGATGCCTCCAGCTGTGCTTCTGTACAGGTACAGAACGGCACTGGCCACAGCAGCTTCAGGGCTATTTCTCAATTAAGTTAGAACATAACCTGGAAATTAGATATTCTTCTGGCTTAATTGCAAATAGGACTAAATGCTAAAGGCATTCCTAGAGAGTGCTCAATAAATGCTGACTGTCTCTGCTTTCCACAGATCCTATCTTGGCCATTTTTTACAGCAAGTGATGGTATCTCAAGTGCTTGTCTAGGAAGAGTCAGTCCAGGAGACTCAGTTGTCTCTGAACCATCAGACTGTTCCAACTCATCTCTCACTTTCCACACATGTACCCTAATCACCCAGGGGAGGAATGGAAGTTGCTCTCTGCAGCTTAAAGGACGGTATTTAAAACCTCCCATCTTTTCTTATAAAAAGTTAACACTTGTAGTTCTTTTAGAACTTGGCTCACCATTTTTGGAGTTCCATATTCCTGTCCCTGTGGCAGCGGATCTGGTTTCAGAGGTTGCTATCTGTCTCCCTCAACCTAAAGTTTGTTTTTGTTCCATGACACTCTAAACCAAATACAAAAATACCTGGGTAAAAAATAAAAGATACAAGCTCCTTCCAAACATGTTCACAGAATCATAGAACAGCCCAGGCTGGAAGGGATCTCAAAAGATCATCTGGTCCAGCCTTTCATGGGAAAGAGAGCCTAGATAAGATTATTTAGCCTTCATTGCTGCAGCGGTGCACTGATAACTTGCGTTCAGCTTGTTGCCCACCAGGACGCCCAGGTCCCTCTCAGCAAGGCTGCTCCCCAGCCAGCCAGATCCTGGCCTGTATTGGGCTCCTGGGCTATGTTATCCCAGGTGCAGGACTGTGCACTTGTCTTTGTTAAACTTCATACAGTTCTTGCTAGCCCACTCTTCCGGCCTCTCCAGGTGACTCTGTAAGATGTGTCCACCTCACTGCCCAGTTTAGTGTCACCAGCAAACTTGGCGAGGGTGCTTTCAATCCCATCATCCAGTGTTGAACAGCATGGGGCACAGTATCGATCCCTGGGAGACCCCACTTGTGACAGACTGCCAGCCTGAGTAAAGACCATTGATCATCACTCTCTGAGTGTGGCCTATGAGCCAATTTCTTACCCATCTCACAGATCACCCATCCAATCTGTATCTTGCAGGTTTGTCTTGTTTGTTGTAATCTAGATCACTACACAGACCTGACTGACAGCACCACAAAAGCCATTGAATTGGTACGAAAGAGGCAGCAGCGACATCTGGGCTGGGACATCAGCTGAGTCACAGACAAATCCCAAAGTTTTGATTACTGTAAGTTTATCTCACTGTTTGGAAATTCATTCTGCCAGCTAGGCACTGAAAAGCAAGGCGTGCTGTGACACCAAAGCCTTTCATTGGCTCTAGCTGTAAGTGCCTTGCCAAAAAAAGGACATGGTCAATCATGAGGAAAAGTTGTATAAATGAGTCAGTAAGCATATCCCGTGCGGGATTACTGATTGTAAACAAGAATAACAGTGACTGTACGTTACCTGATATTGATACAATACTTCATACAATAAGCCATGGTCTTGTCTCGAGGTTTCCATTGGCCACTCTTACACAAAAAACAACTCATAATACCATGTTTATCACAACAGTAAGTCAACTATAATGACCATAAATGTAACTCAACCTTCACTTTAGCTAAACCCTGTTTCTTTCATGGTTATCTCATATCCCAGTGCACATTTATTCCCTATTTTGTCTATTTGTTGCCTTATGTTCAAAACATAAATTACCAGCTTTCTAAAACATGGATTTTTTTTACTTTATATACACTGCCCCACACAAGGGGGCTCTGAATTTTACTGTGGACCTTTCTAAGCCTACTGAAATTCAAACAAAAAACAGCTTTCCATCATTTCACATTTGCTTCCTGACTGCTCAGTTCTACCAATTGCTTATCAAATCCAGACCACAGGCAGAGAAAAGAAAAAGGGGGAAAAAAAAAAAGACCCAAAATGAAAACTATTTGTGAAGAAAGTCCAGAACAGGTGAATAAGATCCCCTTTGATCACAGTTGCTTAGTTCAATGTGTCTAGTCTCAGTAATAATTATAACAAGCACATTCTGTTACAAGAAACTTCAATTTTGGCCTGTAACACAAGGAAAAGGAGTCAGATTGCCAAGAACAGTTTTGCAAACATGGGCTTGTTCTAGTGGCTCTGGTTTGGGCAGCATTTCCAGAGGGGCTGAAGAATGGGCTTCCCATACACAGGACTGTACTGACACCGACAGCTGGGTATGTTGTGACGTCAATGTTGGAGTATGATAGAATTTAGAAATGCACATAAAATACTGTTATGCTTTATTAAGTAGCAACCAGAAATGTCAGTATCACATGTTAATTAATGATTAATGTTAGAGGAAGGAGATGCATGCCTGACATATTTTTAAACTGGTATAACAAGTTTTCACAGTGAAGAGGAGGGAAGTTCTCTATAGTACATAGTAATGGGCTGTGTACTTGGAACTGTGCACCATAAATTTCCCCACCTTCAGGACAGAATGTGTCAACACACAGTTGCTCTCCTAGAAAAAAGTCAGTGCTGGGATTAGCAGTTGGTAATGTTGAAGAACAAGGAAAGAAGAAAAAACATACAAATGATGATCAAAAGGACAAAAAACTCTTTCAGACACACCTGGGGTAGAAAAATGTAGACAGAGCACATTTTTAACGTAAGATTAGACCTGATATTACAAGGTGCTGAGAGTAAATCAATACATAAAGAAAATAACACTGTGGAGCTGACAAAGCCCTGGAACTGTAAGAGCTTCTTCAAGGTGACGTCCTACCAAGCAAGGAGAGCTTTAGCTCAGGCAGGGTGAGTTAGCATATACTTACACATAGTGCTGTAAGAATAATAAATGGAAGCTATCTAACATCCCACACTGATGAATCTCAAAGCACTTTGCATCTGTGTATCGATGCTCCCACACTGGAAATCAGTAAAGTACATGCTTGCCTTTCAGTACATTCTTGAATTAAATATGTTTCCCAAAGGAAGATGTATTCCTTAACCTGGGTCCACATGCTGTATGCAGTAGACACCAGTCCCGCTTTGCTCCTTGATAAAAAAAGGCACCTTCTTCTCCTGTATTGTTGTGTAAAAGATGTTACACAGGACAGTCATGATCCTGTACCAAGTTGTTGGGAAAGCCAAGAATAAAAAAAATACAGGTGGGATTCATCTAGCCTAACATTAGCAAGCTATAAACTAGGCCTCCAGTCAAGAGAGACACATAGGACTCTGGTCAGGCTTCACCACTCTACAACCACTGGAGACACATTTCTTCACAATGTGATTTGTCCAGCCTGTCTTAAGCTGGTGGAGATACCCTACCTCTCTTGACTGTGGAATGACTAAACAGCTTAGATTAGACACCAGCTTTAAAATAACCAAAAATTACATAAGGTATATCTCTTTTGGGGATCTCAACCATTTGCTTTCCTCTTGGACACCACTCCTGCAGCTCTGGAGGATGCTCAAGAGAAAGCTGCAGATTGAGGATGGTTTTACCATTTCCCAGCCCTTGCTGACCCACATTGCACAGCTCCCCCTTCCTGGTTCTGTTACACCATTTACTTTGAAACATCTCCATCTTCTGTACTTTGAGGTACTTCCTGCTCTAGAAGTATTTCTGCCACCCCAACATGGGTGAGAAACAAGGATTTCTGAGAGTGGCTTGAAATTTTTACAGTGTAATATAAGTCAAATTGTTAATTTGATGGCTGCCTTGACCTTGCACAATAAAGGAGGGAGGGGACATGACTACTTGATAAATACCAACGAGTATGATGATATATTAGCAATAAATAAGAGTACAAATACGCAATATTTGTTACTGAACTGTTAAATATATGGGTGGCACAGATTACCACGACACCCCCCCCCTCTTCTTTTCCTCACGCAAGAGGGAGGCTCAGGCAGGGAGCACCTCAGGCCAGTCGTTTTTGACCCTCTGTTTTCACCTCTTTTACCCTCAACCTTTCCCGGTAGCTCCGTGGAGGGACAAGCCCCACAGACACCAGATCCGACACAATTTACCCCTCACGATCGAGAGGCCGTCCCCCCTCACGATCGAGGCCGCCTCCGCCGTCCTGAGGCGCCAAGGCTGGGCAGGGTTTTACCTCAGGATTCTCAGCGAAACCCCTCCGACTACAGCGTACTGCAGGCGGCCGCCCGGGAGGGAGGAGTGCCGGCCTTATGCCCTGCCTAGAGGGCTGGGGACAAAGGCGACCGTCCCGCCCGGGTGAGGCGGAGCCGTGACGGGGCGCCGCTCCCCACACGGGACGAACCAGCCCAGCCCGGCGCAGCGCCTGTCGCTTTAACCGCCCGCCGTGGGTGGCGGCCGGGCGCAGTGCGCATGAGTTCGGTGCCGGCTGCTCGGCAGAGCCCGCGCTCGGTCGGAGGTGCCGCTCCGGCCACCTGCTCGCTGCTGTCTTTCGGCCGGGCTCGTTCCCTCTCCTCGCTCAGCCCTCCGCCGCGCCTGCCGGGAGAGGTGCGGACGGCTCCCCGCAACCGGTGAGTGCTCGCCCTGCTCCGGCTGAGGGGATCTTCGCTTCCCCCCTCGCTCCCGCCTCCGGTGCCCGCCTCTCGGGAGTAGGGGCTGGCGGGCGAGGGGAGCCGCTGGCGTGAGGCGAGGAGCTCCCGCCGCTCCGCCGGGCTCGGTCTCCCTCAGCGGCCCCTTCGCGGAGAGGCCGCGGAGCGCTCCGCGCGTTTGGCAGCCCTCGATAGGAATGGCTCAATATTGGTCTTATTAGTCACTAATGGATTTCTAGTTATTCCCCCCCCCCCGCCAGTTGCTGTGGCTGCTCCGTGTCGCTGCGCGGGTTCTGTCCCCGCTGTTCTCTCCGGTGTGGGCGGGAAGGGGAGACCGGCACAGCCCCGGAGGGGCCCTTGGGACGGGGTTTAGCCCTGTGTACAGAGGAGGGTAGGAGAAAAACTTATTAGCTAACTAACCACTTTCCTACTGTATGCGAGGTGTAGTTTCCCAGTATTGAGCTGTGTTAAGGGTTTGTTTTTTTTTTTTTTTTTTCTCCTGGATTTCTTTTTCTTCCTCATCGCATCCTGCCTCAAAACAATCTGTGTGTCATAACTGGCAACTTCAGGAAAAAAAAAGGGAAGGAGGAAAAGAGTTAAAGAAAGGTTTTGTAGCCGTGCATTGTTAAACTTTGGATGTATGGTATTACTGACTGACTAAGGGTGATGGGAAGGAGCTGCTTTATTCCTCTTCATTGTTTTCAGACTGCCCGCAATTTAATTTTACCATTGGCAAAAGCTGTTGGCTCAAATAGTAGCAGGTTCTAGCTCAAAATGCTTCTTTTTTCACCTACCCTGTGTCAGGTGCCTTTTCCATCTGCAGACGGTAAGCATGAGATGAGTGGTGCTTCTTAAGATTGTAATCTTCGGTAGTTCGGGCGAGGTTTAGTATGTGTAAGAGAAACCACAGCCTTAAAAACACTCTCGGGATTTTCAGTAATCCAGGATCTCAGGGGCATGTTTCCTCAATAGTTTTTGTTTTAGTGTGGCACCGAGAGGAGGTAGCTGAAAGTGGAGCTCTGTTGTGCTTGGTCCTGTGCAAGGGTGTAGCAAGAGATGATTGCTGCGGTAACGAGCGTGCAGATGAAACAGGAAAGAAATTTGGAGGAGGTTGTCTAGCTTTCTGAAAATTTTGCAAGGATTTTAAGTTATAACAAGTATCAGGAATCTAGGTAACAATGATTTTCTTTCACCTTCATTTTATGAAGGGCACAGAAGGAATGACTTCCTTCCAAACCCTAAAGCGTAAGTCTTAGTTTTAAAAGCTTTCGGAATTTCTGGCTTAGGCTAATAAAAAGGTATTATTTTAAGACTCTTCTACAGATCCTTGACTAATGCAGCACTGCAGAGGGACTTAATTGTACAGGTACTACTATAGAGAATAATTATTGTGGCTTTTCTCCTTCCTTTGCAGTAATTACTGCGATATAAGGGGGGAGCTGGTGTTTAAACAGGAGAAAAAAAGAAAAAAAAAAGTACGTTGCTCACTCGGTTCTCCAAGAAATGAAGATACTGATTATTTCTGAGAAATGGAATAGATTTTTCTAGCTGGGCCTTTCTTATCGAGGATTTGTTTGGGATTTTTCCAACAGAGAACGAATGAGTAAAATGAAGTTTTATGACTAGAAGTACAAGTAATGCTTGACACTGGAAAGGAACAGGGAGATTCTGTATTACATCTCTGTTTTGTCAATAGTAAAACTCTTCTCCTCCTGTTGGTCATAGCTGCTTTTTCTCTGCATGCCTCCGAGAGAAATATTAACCAAGAATGTTGGCAGAGGGGCTTGCTGGTTGGATATAGTAACTGGAACAACTTAACTCCTGAACAGTTGACAAGTCTCAAGCTGACTGACCTTCTAAAATACTGGAGCATGAAAATAAATGAGCATATGAATGTGGCTTTCAAAGCCAACCAGACAGGCTGTGTCAAACACTGTTACCAAGTCCTTCCTCCTCCTTTTTTTTTTTTTTTTAAATTAAAAAATAAAAGCAAGGAATTTTAATTTCCAGTGTAAGTAACTGCTTAAAGATACCATTTTCAATTGGGTGTGTATTGATTATCCCTGTACCAAGGAAAGTCCAGGGCAAGACTTTACTGCTATGTTTTGCCAGTGCTGTTTTCAGCTCTGTTTGCCTTGGGCAAGCAGACCTTTATGTACTTACACAGGAATGAAACGTGCATTAAATTACCTGCTTTTTAAAGTAAACAGCTCTGCTTTGTGCTTCAGATGTCTTCTGCCCTTGCCCCTATACCAGCACAGCAATCACAAAAAAAACCATAGGAAAGCCACCTAGGATCCAACTGTGAGACTGTGACGCAGACGTACTGGGGCTGAAAATTATCTTAAATACTCTGTAAAACAGGATTTGGTTCCCCTTTGCTGTGACTGTAGCAGTAGTTACATAATGAAACCCTAAACCCCAGTGATGCTACACCTGTAACAAGGCAGAAGTTGACTAATTACAGAGGAGTCTGTGCCTGAAATTGTTTATGTACATTTCATGTTTCTAAAGTGTTGGCTGTCACAGATAGCACCACCCTGATGTTAACAGGGGAGATTTAAAAAGAGTAACTTTAAAAGTTACTCTGTCCTTGTTGAAATTTGCATAAGGACATTTGAAGTTGGTGGAGACCTCGGCCATCACCTGGATGTGTTTAAAGCCCCATATAATACTGGACTGGACATCCCTGGGTATCGTAAGTAGTTTTCCCACTGAGCAGGTACTGGTCATCAAACCTCAACTGTAGAGTACTAGTGACAGCCTTATTATCCTTGGGTAAGGCGTTAATCTAAAGAAAGGTAACTACTTGTCACTGGCTATAGTTTTATTTTTAGTTGGGGCAGGGAAGGATTCTGTTGCTGTAAATGCATGGGAAATGTAAGCACTTCAGGGATCCTTCTGGTGATTTAACCCACATTCCTGTACGTGACCCTTTGCCACCAGCCTTCTTTGCTTTAGGCAACAGGATTCAGCTGAAGCTGCTGTTGATGTAGTGAACTGGGAACAGAGTTTACTTGCAAGGGATAAGGCATGTAAGAACCTGCTTCACAGATTTCTTCTGAATAAATTCTGTCTTGAGGCTGGACCAGTGTGCTTAGCATCATCAAATCCTGCATTGGAATTCCATTATCTGTTTTAAAAGAAGCAGCATTTCTCAGACACTGCAGAGAGGATGATGAGGTAATGATGACCTAGGCTTTTGCAAAAGGTCTCTTGTCTTGCGTTGGCTTAGTTGTCTTCAGTAGGTGACAAAGTTTCTTAAGCATCGAGTCTCAAAAAAGCAAAAAAGCTGCTCTTGAACATCCAAAAAGACCAGTTAAGAATGAAGTACAGTTTTGAACCCTCTTTTTCTGGTATCTTGAGGCTTGGATTAACCTGGTAAAAGGTGTGACCTTAAGCATTGTTTCTGAGCAAAGCATGATTTGGAGAATTCAGTGTAGTAATTGAATTATTACTTAGGTGATGAAAATGTTGGTTTGTGATTGTTTCCTTTCTATTTAAGCGGTTGCTACATTTAATTTGAGATCCCATTCAGCAAACCGTTTAAGCGTGTGATGAAATATCCTAGTGAAGTCAGCTGGATTTAAGTTTTACTGAATTGGTGCCTTGCCCATCTAGTTCTTTTAAAAACTTATGTACACAGGATTAATTATTTCACTGTTGGCAGCTCTCGTAAATTCTAGTACAAGTTGTATGAATGACATTCAGTGTGTTTCTTGAGGCTCCGGCTTCCAGATTTAGAGGACTGAGAGAATCTTTGTTTTTAGTTTTAAAACTAACGGATTTTACGGCTCTCCAGTCTGTAGAGGAAAGTTTGAATTGTTGCAAATGCACCACAGAAACCAGAAAGTTTAAAACAAAAAATACTTGCATTAAATTCCCTTGAATTCTGGGAGTCCTGCGTGGTTGTTAAAACTCTAATTATTTTGGTTGTAGCTGCATGTCTGTCCTGGGCTGCCATGCTACTGTGAGAGTACCCTGAGTTCCCACTTTGCTAAACATTGTTCAAACTTACTCAACACCTCTTCTGAAAATCTCAATCAGAATTGATATCCAAGGAAACATCTATAAAAATACTGTTGCCCTGGTTCTTGTTTAGAGGACCATACTGTCATAGACTGTGGGGGCTGTGGGGTGTATTTTTTTTGTTCTGTTTTTTTTTTTAATGGTCAGCATTTCTATTTGGCTGGCTGTACTATGGTGACAGTCCCTCTCTAAACAAGGGCAGGAACATTTCCTGGTTACTGGATGTTAAATAGCCATGCCTGTTTTGGACAGACAGGATTTTTCATGAGCAGATAAGGAATGTGCATCATAATAAAATGCATTAGCACATTATAAGCATCTGCGCTTACGCTATGGAGAAGAAAAGTCAGAATTTAACCCATGCTGGCAAATTCTGGTTTGCCTTGGTTCAAGCATTGTCGACTGTTACTTCAGTTTTGTTTTGACTCTTTCTATAGGAACAGCTTAAAAAATCATGGTCTGATTATGTGCTCAAAGCAATACCTCTTCAGCCATCCTGTGTGCTCCTAGGGTTAGTCAGCTTGCCCGTGAGGTTTGTCCTTTGTAGGCAGTACTGTCGCTTAGTCTAGTCTTCTACCAGAAGGCTTAAATCTTACTGTATATCACATAAGTAGGATGTGGGTTACCTCTGAAGCTCAAGGATTTACTCTGTATTTCATCTACTGAAGGAGTTAAGAAGAATGCAGTTGCTGGTAGCTCTGTTCATGAGGAGGAAGTGTGTCCACCATACTGCATCAGCTACTTTTGAGGAGTCTGTAACAGCAGTGGCTCGGTAAAGACATGTCATGGGCCAGTTGGTTTTGTTTAGCTGTGATCTTGTACAGCAGGTTCAAAGGTATGTTGCAGGAGCACTGAATACAGGGAAAAATTCGTCGGGTTATTAGATGCAAATACCTGGCCTGTTTTGGGAAGCCCTGTGGTCTGACCACAACGTGCAGGAATCTGAATGAATTCCTACTCTCTGCTTGCCTTGTTTTACACACTCTTCCCTCAGCATCTCCTGCTAACTGTCAGAGGCTAATAGAGATACAGGTCTCTAGTCTGCCTCTGTACCATCATTTTTATAAAACCTATCCAACAATAACACTTTGAATGACCTCAGAGTACTTTCAGATGCTTTTTCCAGCTGCTTAACTCTCCAAACTCAAGCACTGCCATGGAGTACAAGCCAACGGATGGTGTGCACAGAGCTGAGTGTGTGCATTGGTGTGTCTGTACACAGCTGACAGATTAAACAAACCTTGAAGTTCACCGGCTGGTTCCTCTGTTTCAGTTGTTATCACTGAGAAATCGCTGTTTAAGAACAGGCAAAGTGTGTGTGATGCTCAGAGTACAGTCTAGGCTTAGAAATGTAGCTTAAAAGCATTTTATGCAAAGAGTATTCTAGAAATTGTACGTATAGCGAAGGGAGGGAGAGACTGATATTGTGCCCTTTTAAAAATGTATGATAACTGTCTAAAAATTGTTGACTCTACTTATCTTAAATATATCATGTGGTAAATGGGATGATGCTGTCTGTTTGCTGGCTTTTGGCTTCTGGCTTATGCAGCAGTTGACTTTTAGCCTCTAAATGTCTTCCATTTTTGTGGGATTGATCTTTTTGCCTATTAAGCTAGTCTTCAAACAGGATTGTTAATAAACAATTTTTTCAGTCCTCTGCTACTACAGAAACAGTCCCTTGTAAATGCTAACATTGAACTTCAATGGAGAAGTAATCTTAGTCAACAAAACTATAAAACTATCTTTTTTAAAAGCACAGACCACATCTTATCTTTGATGGCAACTTAATACAGTCTTTCTGAATTAATGTGCCCCTGTCAAAGCAAAATTAAATTGCTGGAGGTAAAATTCAATGTTAACTTCAGAATATTTCAATTCCCTCCTACTACTCTCTGATAAACATGCGTGATTGTATTGTTTTAAATATCTCATGAAGGCTAGCTCTAGTGTAACTGTGGAGTGATCGTTTCAGCTGATAGAATCACAGCTGCCCTAAGATGCCCTTTTTGGTTTAATATCTGGGGTCTTCTCTCCAAATAGTACTGTTCCTGTCGCACTTCTGCACTTACATATCATGGTCTGATTTTTTTTTTTTAATTAATCCCTAATGGCACAGGCATGCATCTCTTCAACCAAGAAAAAAACAAAAACAAAAAAAAAACCACCCCAACCCACTGCAATGCATTGCATAGACCAAGTAACAAATCCTGTTGCGAGCAACTTTCATATTTAATGCACCTCTGAAGGTCAGGAGGAACAACCGCCTGTCGTCCTGCTGTTCTTGCTCTCTCTGAGGATGGTTACCTTATTTTTGAACCTTTGTTTGTTACCTAGGCAATTCTACTGAAACAGGCAGTGGGATCTTGAAATTCATTAGATTCTTGGCTATTTCTATCTTAAAGCCACAAAGTCTTTCATTTAATAGAGGAAACAGAAAGGGTGAAGGGACTTTTGTGTTAGCCATGGTTAGGAGGGGAATTTGTAAAGCATACTGTATGTATTGCAGCAGTGCTGGGCAACCTCACACCAACTGTAACCGCACTAAGCGCTCTGCAGATATGTAGGAGTTTCTCCCTTAGAGCATAAAAAACACAGCAAAGGGGAGAAGAAATAATGTATATGAATGGGTTATGATCTTATTGACATGTACCCTTGAAGTGTTAAACATGGTGTGAAAGATAGAAGAGAAAAAGATCTTCCACTCCAGCCCCTTTCTGCAGCCTCACGGTCTATCACACCCACTCCCAAGCTTTTCTGAAATGAGTAAAACCTCCAAAGAAGCCACGGCTTACGACACAAAAGCAGAACCCGTGCCATAATGCTTGCTACTTGATCTTGTGTGGGTGGCTCTCTTAACCAGTTGCAGTCACTGCCTTTGTTCATTGTTCAGGAGCTTTGTGAAACATCTGAGCTTGAGCTCCAAAATGAGGAGCAGGAGCTTGCTGGAAGCAGAGTTGTTTGTTGTTACTTAGAACTTGTGGCTTTAATGTTTATTACTACTGAGTCTGGGTGTTCTTGCTGTTCTGGATGCAGATAGCCCACTATGAAGCTTAGACCTTATTATGCTAAGGTTTTGCTGTTAGCGAAAGCAGAACAGTACTCTTAAATACTTTCTTCTCCCTCAAAGTTTTGGCCCATTGATTGGTTTCTTGGTAACTTTGATTAATATCTTCATTTGGTTAGTCTTTAAATGTGGGTCTTGTCTATGATATCTATTGTAATCTGGAGCTATGACCTCATAATGTAGTCTATAAAACGTTCACAAATGGTTTTGGGTATAATTCTAGAAATTTAGTAGTTGTCTGTAATACATCACTGAGGAACTGAACAAACATGGCGTGTCCAGTTTATAGGGGGACACCTGGATAAAAATTGATGCTGCAGCTTAAAAGTGCTGCTGAGAAATAATACTCATCTTATGTTGGATGTCAGTAAGATTACTCACCTCTTGCTGGTCCCTCCTTAGAAAAATACTCTTTTCCATCTGAACATCACCTTGAAAGTCATGGGATGAAAACTGAAGTCAGTGGGAGTTTTCTGTGAATTCCAGAGGTGTCAAGATTTTCTCTGATACTCTTGCCTTCTAAAAATTATATATATATATATATATTTGTGCGTAGCATTTCAGAGGAGTCAAGATTTTCACTGATAATGTTGCCTTCTAAAAACGAGATATATTTTCCTGTGTGTATGTTTGCTTTTGTGTGGCTATTCAGTGCCACAGGGTTTGTTGTAGATGGAGCTGCTGTTGCAGGGTATGTTCTAGACTTGGGCTGCCGTTTTCTAGTTTGGCTTTCTGCAGCATAGCTTTTTGGTTTGAGCTTGGGTATGTGGCAACCGGAGGTACAGCAGCTGCTGCTGTGCTCTTGTGTCTGCCTGTCTTTTATGATTCTCAAAACCAGGACAAGAGCATGTTTCTACTTCTGCGGCATCACTTAAAGATCGTTATCCTGAGGAGGCATTGTCTCTATTTATAGCTCATATTATTAATAGAAGAAAGGAAGAATGTTCTTTTTATGTAAAACCAAGGCTTAATCGTTAGACCTAATGTTCATAAGAAAGGCTATCAGATGCTTTTATTGTGGCAATGCAGTGCTGTGTTTATGTGGATTGTGCTCCCAAGACTTGTTGGACTGCAGCCTACCTACATTGCGTGGGGGCCTTACCACAGGACACATGTTGGTGCTACGGCATAGACGAGGGAGCGTTCGTTTAAACATACCTCTGGTAATGTCATAGCCCTCTCCTGGGAGGAAATGATCAGCGGGATGGAATTGTTGCTCGGTATTGGCAGATGTTATCTCACTGCTATGAAACACTAATCAGCTTACCAGGAGGCTCTGGTTTCTCAACCCTCAGCTGACAGGGTAGGGAGGAAGGAGAAGTAATCCAATTGAATTGGAAATGCAGACTTGACTTTGCTTCTCATGTCGCCTCTTGAACCATAATAAAGGGAGAAGCACTTGGGAAGCAGGACCATCTCATTTGTACAGTGTCGGGGCAATGGTATCCAGTTCCCATCTGGAACAGAACCAACTGTTTTGAGGAATGCATCACTGCTGTTTCCTCACCACTGGCAGTGTGGGTGAAAAGATGGACTGTTAAAGAACAAGTCAATTTCTTGTTGCAAAGGATGTTTTAACATACTGGAGAGAGAAATGAGCTAGGTTCTACTTTTTGCCCACCCCGTTTGTGCTGCTAGTGCACAGGGATGACTTTTTGTCTTTGTGATACTTTGGCAGAATTTCTTCCTTCATTCTCAGAGTGTTTTGGGAGATGATGATGACAATTCAGGGAGTTACTACAGAACTGCATGCTAGGATGGCTTAAAAAAATGGGGGCTTTTGCTCCAGTAAGTGCTGGGTGCATATGACTGTTCCAGTAAGCATCTTCCAAATGTACAAGCACTGTTTCTTCATGGCTGAGTGAAATAAAAGCTCTGTAAGCTTTAAAACACAATTTTGCTATGTAACGCAATGGTTCAAAAATGGCACTAAGTTCTGTTCATGGATCTTTCACCAGAAGTAGTTGTCATAGAGTTGCTTCAGTAACACATGAGTTAACTGCAGCAGCGTTAGGAAATTAACTGGGTTCTGTTTCCCTCATGCAATCTGATAAACAGAATTCTAATAAAAGATGAAGATATTTGAACTGGGTCAGTTGGTATCTCAGCCAATGGGATTTTATTTACTGTTAAGGATGTGTCATAATGGAAAACACAAATTGAATCTGTAGGACAGGTACGTATGCAGGGTCTGTGCTTGTAATGGTAGACATCTGGTTTGGAGGCACATGAGATGGGGTGCAGAAACTTGCTATGTTGGATTTTCAAAGTCACCTTTTAGAATAAGACCAGTTTTTTTAAAAAGTGCCCATAGGTGGTAGATGTGTTCTGGAGCATAAAGATATGCCCTCTATTAACTTGTGTAGGATACTTATTTTCCCCTTCTTTTCAAGTATTTTAAAAACTAGATTTAAATATAACATGTTGTTCTCTGTCTTCAGAAATGAATAAAGCTAGCAGCCCTACGTAATACACTGATGGCATTCAACTCTGCGTCGGGATTGATCAGTCAAGAAGGTGTGATGCCTAGAAATCGCCTGTCAGATTCTCCTGAAATGGCATCCGAAATCTCTCCAAAGCATGCACTTGGGAGTATGGAGAGCGGCGGCAGCATGGAGAATCGTGGCAGCCAAGCTAGGTGCAGAAATCTTGCCTTGGTAAGTGTTTAACAAGCCTTATGCTTAGTGATACGCGTTTCATTAGTAGCTTTGCTTATATCGCAGGATGCTTGTTTTGGTTTTTTTTATTAAGTGTTGATTTTTGCCATTTCTAGTCCTAAATGGTTGTTTGTGGTCTTGGTTGTTAACAAACTGCAAGGCCAGAAATAACTACTCTGATTTGGTACAGGAGCTTGTTATTCTGGTCTGATTGTCTCTGAGAGCTTGGAGAGTGCTAGTGCTTATCTCTGGCCATTCCTCCCAGAGAACTGGGAAGCAGTAAGGATCACACATTACGCTGGGCAGCTCAGTGCAACCACCCACATGTGGCGCACAGTTTGGTGCACATCTCTGCCCTCGCTTTCTTAAGTAGCTTGTAAAGGAACTTAAGGATAATGTTGGTTCTATACGCTGTTTCTTGCTGAAGCTCCTTGTTGACACTACTGAATGAAGGTCTCGGCTTATTCCACCTTCATATAATTAGGTGAGTAACAAATACGTCACCATAAACAAAGCTGTCTTCACATTAGTGAATATGAGTGTGTGGCTATTTAAATAGTATGTGAGTAATTGAGGGAGTAGGATGCACTTCTGCATTTTTCCAATTAGCAGGATGATTCAGGCGATGAACTCAACAGTACTGTTTGTACTGTGACAGGCTAAGCCTAGAAAGCAGGTACATTTCCTTGCACGTTTTTTTATCATCACAACCAATCTGAAAAGCATCCATTTTTAGCTGAGGAAAGAGTACTCCAGTAAACGTGCTTTCCCTAAATGGGAATCTGAATCTCTGTCTTGCCTTAAACACGGAATTAGGCTTTCCATATCTTTCCCTCTGCTCTCCCTGCTAGCTTCCTTTTAGTGAAGTAGTTTGTTGCTGTGAAAGAATAAGTGATGAAAATAAGTTGGCAAGTTGATACCTGTGTTTATCTATATACCTCAGAAATGCTCAGTATTTTGTGCTACTTTGAGCTTTTTGGCAACTGAGGTAATTCTAAAGATATTCCTTCTTGGTTGTTTCTAATGAAAATACAACTTGGTTAATATTCTGCTGTATCTTAAGGCAGCTTGTGTTGCTAGTTAAAACACAAAACAAGTATTACTAAATTTAGTCCCTTAACTGTTTCTGATCTGCTCTAGAACAAAGTTGTGAAGGGTCAGGATGGGGGAGGTTGAGAGTGTAGCCAAGTACATTTGGGCTCAGGTATTTAACGTATGTTGTTTACTGTGTGAAAACTGATTGGATCTTAGAGAATTACAGTGGGAGTTGCACTTTGTTAAAGAAATACAGCTGGATTTTACACAGAATTATGTTAATTTTATGCATTACTCTGAGTCCGGTTTTCAAGGTTATCAAATTAGTAGCCAATTATATTTCCATGGGTTTTATTCTTAGCTGTGGTAGCAGGCATGAGACTGGTTATTTGAAAAAATCAGTATTGAATAACAAGGCTATGTAAAAATCAGTATGTTTGTACAGTCTCATCCTGAGTCTGCTGTATCAGAAAATGACATAGATTCCCTTAGTCTAACTAGATCTTACCATGTGATAACCCATATGATGATGCATCAGCTGGAATTGGAATCCCTTCCTACTCTGTAATGCAGTAATTTATAGATGGAGTAAAAGCTGGCTGCAGGTTTAGGCAATTCCCATCAGACCTGTGCATCAGCAAAAGAAGTTCCCGAAGCCTTTAGTTTGTTTTGTTTGAGTTTGTGCATGAAGAAACTGAAGCGTGTACCGACAAGTTTAATTCTGGTGCCACAGATCCCCTTCCATGACTGTTCTTCCAGCAGTATAGTAGGTGGCATGTCTGATAAAGCTGACAACTAACGTGTGGAATAACAGATTGGGGGAATGGAAACTCTTTTCAATAAAAGCATATTTCAGTTTCTGAATTTGAGAGGAGGGTCTATGATGAACTCAATATGAAGGAAATTCAGGCAATTGTAATTGAGTAAATAGGACTTAAGTCTTCAGTGCTGCTCAGATCTTTCCTTTTTTTCTTCTGATGTAAGAAAACAGTATTATTCCGCCGAAAGGTACCTTTTATCTGTTCAGCACTGAAACAGGCTTTAGAAATCCTCAGGATAAAGAGCAGTATTCTTCAAATACTTCTTTTTGTATATGTTCGTGTAATTGTGTATTAAAAGCGTGATTTTTTTTTTTTGGTACAGTCCACTAAGCATCGGAGGATTCATAAGAGGAAAAGCTAGTTGTTAGAACATGCTGCTAGAGACCTGATCTTCTTCAGTAGTTTTGCTATAAAGGTTCAGGAGATGCAGAAGTTTTGATGGCCTAATGAGAGGGAAGGGATGGATAACTTTGTGTAGACAAGTAATTTCTTTTTAGACCTAAATTCTGAGAAAGGAAGAAAGGGACAGATTTTTCAGGCACACCAGACCTTCTTAACTCTCAAACAGAAGCAACTACAGACTTACCTGCCTCTTCATTTATCACTTTTCTGGGTCTGTTCATCTAGAGGCACAACAAGGAAGGTCAGGGTTGACTTTGAATGTTTTATTTTTTTTTAATGGCCTTGCAAAGGAAAAAAGTGTAGCAGTGGTTTTTTGACAGGTCTGTACTACTGCAGGCTTCTTCCTACTCGATTACAAAAAAAGGCTCTTAAGCTTCTTGGTGTCAAACTACATCAGTCACTAAATATAACCTTTGTATTGCATCTGTGGAATTCAAACAAACCTAGGGATGTGATAATAGAGACAAACATTTGGACCGTCTTTAGCCTACGCTGACTGCTTAGAGTTGATCTGGCTGATTGTTGGCTGTTCTTGCATACTATGTGTCTGCGCTGGCATTACTTGTTGCAGAGCTGGTTGTTGGTTTAGGAATGACTAGGAGATGGACATGAATTGCCATGTGCCAAAAAGGTCTTAAAATTCTATGTGTGTGATTCTTACCAGTCAGCTGTTGTCAGTTCAGTTTAATTTTGCCAGATTTCTCAGTTTCTTCTTACCTACACAATGATGCTTTTAGTTAATCTTTGACAATTGCAGCCCTTAAAGCCAAATTTATTTTTTTAATGGAAAGCAAGGTGCTGATGTCCTGTCTTGATTGCAGTAGAATTTTCCATATAAATAATAGATGTTCGGGTCCAGATTTATGCTGCCAAATTTATCACAGCAGCTGAAGACTACAAGAGCCTACATTTAGATGGGAGGAATGTTTGCCTTGATACTTTCATCTCACACCAACTTTTACAACTGTAAAAGTTCTTATATAGGAGGACATGAATTTGCACATATACTCTGGTTTCTTTCTAATAAAGGTGGTATCCATACATGTGCTTGGCAAAAGGATGAGACAAGTGTCACTTCTTGATACATGGAATCAGTTGCACTATCTAAAGGGGAGGGTAAGAAAAACTGCTCTGTTCTGCTTGGCAATTCTGACTTCCAAAGCCCATTCTTGAATGACACTCCCCGATATGTGGTATAAGAATTAACTTGCAGTGAAATACAGTTGCAGCAATTTAAGGACACTTAATTCGGAGATAAAACTAGGTCTTAGCTTTTTTTGAAGCAATTTGTCTTGTTCCATTGACAAAATAGGCACAGACTGACTTCTTAAAGCCAATCCTTCTTTTTCAGTGCTTCACTCTGGTAATTGTACTCAGACATGAGTAACTGCTCTAGTTTCTAGGTGTAACATGCCAGGACAATAGTATCACCTATGAAAAATCATACCAGAAGGTGCTGGTTGTACCTAAAGTGAGCTGTACTACTTGGTACTGCACTAGTAATAAGCTGCGTCAGTGCCTTGGATCTGTTGATGTGACTTCAGTACCATACCTTCTGTATCTGAACGTGTCTTACTGAGGGATAGGTTTAAGGGATAGTGAGTTCTTGTTACTCTCAATGGATCATGCTGTGGGTTGTTTGGTTTTGGGGTTTGGTTTTGTTTTTTTTTTTTAAATTTTATTTTTGCCTTTGGTTCAGACAGATCCTTGGTTAATGCTACAGTTCATCACCACTCTTTTTGGGGCAGTGGTGACCTCCAGAATTTGGTGAAGTGACTATTTCTTTTGGTCGCTAATCAAGTGGCTTAAATGGGCAGTTGGCCATAATTCTAAAAAGATGTCTTGCTTATTCTGTTTATTAACAAGCTTCCTCTGTGGCTCTAACAAGACTTGATACCCAGTCACTGAAGATGGTTTTTCACTACCAGACACCTTGTACGGTACAGGTGACACTTTGAACATTGGTTACGTACAAGAAGAGCAAGTGTCTTCTGAGTAGTCTGGGCTGGTTCATTATCTTCACGCACTCAGCCATTTAACTCAGGTTGACCTGGTTATTTTGTAGTTATGATGTCTCTTGGAGCCTAAAACTTATTTGCTATGACCTTTATAATTTTTGGATCAGTACGGATAATTCAAGTACAACAGACCTGGTTTTCTAAGTGCACTGCGTTACTGTTTGCCCCATCCTCTGAAGAGGTCCTGGGATTCAAATGTAGTGTTAGAAGTTACTGGAAAAGGACAGATTGTGTGTGTGTGTTAGCCCACTGCCGCCCTTTTCCTCATGATTTGAGTGTGCAGAGTCTTGTGATGCTGAGCTGCACTTCAGGTACATTCAAGGGAAAGTCCTGAGAAAGACTCATTTAATAAAATCAAGGTGGTTTTCCCCCTTGATACTGGTACTCTGTAGGCTTTACTGTACTACAAGGTCTTTTACCATGTCCTAGTACTTTGCCAAATAACAATATACAAAAAAAGGAGAAGAATTTTTATGCCTGTTTGATATTTTCTATGGATACAGATGTCTTTGGGCAGGTGGAAGCCATTCCTTACAGGGTGTGGAGAGAGCTATGCTATGCTTCATCCACTTTAAATTGATATTAACGTGACTTGGAAGCAGTATGCCTTAGAAAAATAGGAGTCATTGTTCCTACCAGCAGGGCAAGAAACAGAGAGGAAGAGGAGCTGCTTGCTTTGGACCCTGAGTATAGAACTAAGGTAAAGAGCCCGACTCCTTTAGCAAGGAATGACCTTGCTGCAAAATGTGCTGGTGAGAATGTGCATAAAGCGCAAATTGCCTTCAGGATCTATAAACTGCATCATTCTGCTTCAAAGTGGGATCTGGTAGACAGAGATTATTCCAGCAGGTGGGCAGCTCTGCTCTTTAGCCCTCACCGGTAGGCATTCCTGAACTTCCAAAGCGGCTTCTTTGTATTGCACTACTTTATTTTTCAAGGAATACTTGGATTAGAGTTTCTGTAATGTGAAAGCCAATTTTAACTTGTCTTGCCTTTAGTGCATGTAGTGGTCAATGTTTTATATATTAAAATACATACAGGCCTGTGTCTGCCTGCCACCTGTTCTTCCCTGTTTTAAAACACAACGTTCTCCATTCTTCCAGCCTTTCTGTGTAGCTAAACTCTCAGTACTCCTTGCTTTGTTCTGGACCCAGTCCAGCTTGGCTGCATCCTTTCCAAAGTTCAGTGACTGAATCTGAACTCTGTGTTCTGAATGAGGATGTGCTGTTATTTCATCACCCTGGTTAATGTATCTCAGAACAACATTCGCATACCTGAACAGCACTCTCTTTCCTCTTCACAGCACTTAAACTGACCTGCAACTTCTGTCTTGTATTGCCACTTAGGCATTGTTCATCGCTTTTTATTCATGTGTCTTTCAACTGAATTTCATCTTGTGGGTTACCAGCGCACTTACATGGTTCACGAAGGTCTCATTCTGTCTTACCTAGTTCTTGCAGCAATATCTTCCAGCATAAGGGCATCAACAGTAAGTTAATTGTCTGCTATTGTTAGTGAAGCATCAGATAATAGAGATATAGGGATAAATCTGCTCCGGACTTGTCTTGTTTTGTTATACAATTTACAATACATCATGCTACTTCTCAAAAATAAGTCTCCTCTGCCCTGCAGTTACATAGGTACCTTGCAGTAACTTCATCTAGGCATAGTTTCCTTATTCATCTCCAAGTGTATTTTTTGGGACCATGTAATAAAGCCTTCAAATCAAGGTATGCCTATTGACCAAGTCAGTAACCCTCTCGTGAGAAATGAGATCGGTGTGAAATTATTTGAATTTTGTAAAAAGTGTTTAGTGGCTTTTGCCTGAAATGTCTCTGATTTTTCTCAGTGTTGTTCCAACATAGAAATTAAAGGGAAGAAGAAATTATAAGATGATCAGACTGATAACCAAAGAGATGTCTTCAGAGTTCAAGTAGATCTTGCATTGCTTTAGCTTGCGTTTTTAAAAGTAGGTTAGGAGTCATTTCATCAGTTTATGACTTCAGTTCATCTAGTTTATTTTTTAAATACTTCTAGATCATTTGTTTCCTCACAACCTGTTGATTATATGCTTTGCTAACTATTATGAAGCACACAGGTACAATTATGTTAATAAACTGAAGAAAACAACACTCAATATTATAGTTGTCTTCACTAAATGAAATGGTATTATCAAAATCATCAGATAGTGTGTTGTAAAGGAAGTACTTTTTGACACAGCACACAATTAAACTATGGAACTCATTGCCACAGAATGCTGTGAATGCCAGCCATATAAATGGGCTTAAACAGTAAGATGAATTCATGCTAGAAAAGCTCATTAAGGGCTATTAAGTACACAGATGCGGATGCAACTGGGAAGTCCTTAAGCCACGTATTGCTGGAAACTGGAAGGATGTAGGGAAGAAACATATAAATCCATCAAACTTACAGCAATACTCTTAACCCCATTCCCCTGTCCTGTGTTACTGGTGGCTGAAGGCAGGCTACTGAGCTAAATGGACTTTTTAGTCTGATCCTGAATGGAAGTTCTTGTTTTTACCTGTATTTCACTTGCTACCAACTTAAGCAATGCAGGGGTACAATCCATTCTGTTTCCCTTTTCGATATATATAATCAGAGGTACTTGCCTTTTTCTTCTGCACTGAAGCTTTTGTACCTGTTCTGATACTGTTCCTGCATGCAGGGCTTTCTTTTTGCCCCTTTTCTTTTTACTAGTACAACTGCCTGCCTTGTTATTAATAGGCTAAGTGGTGCTACATCGGTCTCTTTCTACTATTCTACTATTAGAATAGTTTGCTCCCTTCATGTTTTTTTTTTTTTTGAGAAGCATCCAGTTACTTCTCTCCCATGGAACTGTGCCTATTAATTCTTTGGCACTGTCAAGTAATTGATAAATCAGGTATTCTGGTATTTTGCTAATTGACGTTTGGTTCTCTAGCAGTTTTCAGAAGAATTTTTTTTTTAACCACTGCAGATGTCTTGGGATTTCCCACGCTGTTCTGTTTCTGCTAAAGCTGTGCTGGTCTTGGGATTCTAGGTCTGGATGTGATGTTAGGGTTTTCTTCAGATGCATGTGAAAAATTGTGGGCCTCTGATATTAAGTCACTGTTTTGGACAGGTAGGAAAGGGATCTTTTCTATGAAACAGATTCTGTTCTTTTCTCTTGTTTCTCTTTTTTTCCTCTTTTATACCAAACCACCATCATAACAGACTCCTGTTTGGCATAAACAGGAAATGTTTGGCTGCACAGGGATCTAAAATATTAATGCCAGCTGAGCATACTCAGTTATTTCAGCTGTTTGCATCCAAAATTTCTTCTGTCCAAGCAGTCATTTTAATCTTCAGTGAAGGCACAATTCTCGTTTCAAATTTAGGCTGGCTTTTGACAGTAGCTTTAAAGTTGGTAATGTTAGGTGTATGTGAGATTTAGTTTTGGGAGGCATGTTTGTGTATTAAGAGTAGGGAGTTGGTGGAAGGTATGAGGGGAATAACTCGAGTGACTGAAAAGACTCTGCTTTGACTGTTAAACCCAGATTGTTCAAGGAGATGGGAGGCCTGGAAAACCAGCCCAGAATATGAACTGTTCCACTACTTGGAATATGTGGGAAACAAACTAATTAGAAATAGACTTGGTAACCTTAGTTAAAACTGGCATCAGTTAACCACAACAAAATTCCTCCCATCTTTCTGAAAGCTCTGCTGTAAGTAATACAGGTGGGCATTTTAGAATACACCACTGTTCTTAGACCAGTGGTAAAGCAAGTCACTGCTTGCTTTACATTTCTGAGCTCCTTTGGTTTGACCAGCTTAAGTAGGTTTATCTTCACTGTGCTTCTGTGTCTACAATGGGATTATTTCCTTGTCTTGCAAACTGAAACATGCCTTGTCAGAGGGAGTTTCTAGCCAGGCTGGATGCCTTACATCTCAGTATGGTGACCTGCCGTAACGCTGCCTAATCTCTAGAGCTGCTGTCTTCCCCCCCACCTCGATGAAATGCAACACTGATCTCTTTCCTCACGCTGTTTTCCTTCGAGATGACCAAAGTGCTAACTGAGATGAGGTTAGCCTTTCAAATCTAAGTATGCCATTTACTAGATGTGTTTGCAAAGGGATGATTAGTCATTTCAGATCCTTCACCTAATGGGAGACTGCTCACTTCAGTAAGATCCATGAGGGATGGTAAGTCAGGCAGAGCTCTGCTGACCAATCCTCCTGCACATCTTACCTGGCATGGAAAAGCACTCAGTCTTGCAGCACAGAAACGGATGGAAGGAAGGTCTTCTGGAAGTCTTTGCTTCAGTTCACATGCTGTTCTGCTCAGCTCTTGATCAAATGAGTTAAGCTCAAGTGGGAGCACTTGTTCTTTAAAATGAACAAAGTGTGGTGCAATCATTTTTGCACTGCACCACAGTCTAGATCTGCTGCCACTATGAACTTCTTAAACACAACCCCCTTTTTTTCCTTTGTCTGCGGAAGTCTGGCTCTTGCAATGAGCTCACCCGCAACAAAAGCTTCTTGGAGTCCTGTTCAGCTCCAGCTAGGGCCTACCTAACAACGGCTTCTTTCCTGTCATTCTCTTGCCTACTAGACATAGCAGCCTTATGAGTATTTGGGTGGGGAAGGAAGGAGATTGCAACATCCATTAAGGAAAAAAAAAAAGAAGGCTTGTCTGTCTCTCACTTTTTCAAGTGCAGCTGTAAAACTTTCCTTGGCCTTTGAAAACTGAGCTCTGCCATGTGGTGGGTGCGAGCTGTGGAATACGTCAGCCTTTGAAGTTAGTCCTTTAAATAGGCAGTTGCAAATGGCATCCAAATTTAAGCTTTTGTAGCAGTTTTGCTACAAGCTGGAATAAGTTACTTATTCTGACAGTGGACTGTGGATTGTAAGACTAAGTTACAAATACCAACACCTGTATTTCCCAGCCATCAAACCACGTTCACCCTGATGACAATAAATCTGAATCTCTAGAAATGTCGTTGTACAATGCAGCACTTCATAGTTCTTAATCTATAGGCATTACTTTTCTACAGAGGTATATTGTTCTTAGTTTTAATGCTGGGGACAGGGATAAAAGCTTTGTTTGCACAAGGAGTTGAATTGATAGGTAGAGCTGTACACAGTTTTTTTTCTATCCTAATCTAATGTAAGATGATCTGAACAGGCACGGTGAGTTTGAAGCAAGTTGTGCTGCCCTAGCAAGAACAAGTCTACCTCTTGGATATTTGCACTGCATACCTTTATGTATTTACCTAAATTCCCCCAATCCACCATTGAGAGGTAGCCTTGTTACTTTACCTGCATGTACAATCACATGTCCTTGGAGAAGTGAAGAGTATGGATGAGAAAAGCAACTGTCTTGTATTGCTTTGCTGGTGCCTTCTTGTCAAGTTACTGATGGCAAAGTTTCCAGTATATGCCTGGTGGAAGAGAAATTCAATCCAGAAAAGGGAAAACCTCGCTTCTGTTTCAACAATACTTAGTTACATTCCAGAATTCACACAGCTCTCTTGAGAAATGTCTTTCCTGTATCCATTGTCTTAATGTAGTGCCTTTCCTAATCATCCTTTGTCATCTCCAAGCTTCTGGAAAAGTGAGTGTTTCTCAGGGTGTAGGTGGAGGGAAAAGAGTTTGCGCATTGCTGCCTAGCTTTTCATAGCAATATTGTGTTAATCAAGTTAATCAAGAGCAGTGACTCATAGAAAATGAAGACTGGATAATCCAAGTGATTATCACTTCTGTGGTCTACAGGATTATTTCCTGCTGGAGAAAATAACCCAAGGCACTTTTCCTGCCAGGGAACACATCTTCATATTTATTCTAAATTTTTCCTTTCTATAACTCAAAGGTAAAAATCTTCAGAAACCCTCTCCCTCCTTATTACTTCTTTGTAACCTACCGTGTAACTCTGGGTAACTCAGAGATTGCAGAGGTAGAACCGATTCCAGCTCTGCTTCTAGAAGCGAAGTCCCACTTTGTTCTAGAACAAAAAAGGGAATCAACTCATTTGTTGGACTGTCCTGAATGCACCCTTTCCCTCCTGTGCTGCTCCCAAGCCTTATCCCTGAACCTGACACAGCAACTGAAACAGTTTACTCTGGTTTAGAGCCTGAAGAAGCTATCTTAATCCTCGTAAAGGCACAGGTGTGGCGTGGGGTTTGCATTTTGGTCTGCTTTTGTGATCTTCTAGCAATTTGTTCTTTCCAACTCAAATGGATATTTGTCTGCTAAACTAAAGCTAGATACTTTAAAGGATGAAGTACTAGTTGCTGTTCTTCAGTCAAAACTAATGCACTGTAAACTCCTGGCTCTTTTTTTCTGTTTTTTCCTCTTGCGTTGTAGTGGCTGCATGCCTCTTTGGAAGGGATGAAACAACAAGCAGGAGATGCTTCTGATGTGACTGCTGCCTCTTTCGTCCTGCCCCTTTCAGCCTTCAAAAAGGGGTGCTGTGTTTGCTATCAGTGTACTTATCTGCACTCACCTGTAGGGTGGTAATCTTTGGCTTTTTTCTTTTTTCCTCCCATAGGATGATGAGAGTCTGAAATACTTAACTCACGAAGAGCAGGATGTTCTCATGTTCTTTGAGGAAACCATAGATGCCTTAGAAGATGACTTGGAGGAGCCGGTCCTACGTGACAGTGGCATCCACTGTCAATCTCCAAGGTCAACGGAAGAAAATGTGTCTAGTCATTCAGAGACTGAAGACATCATTGACTTAGTACAGTCAACACCTGAGAGTAGTGACCATGAAGGCCCTCCTAGCAGAGATGCAGAACCAGGTAGTAGTAGTTCTTGAAAGCATGGTTTTCGCTTTGACCTAGCCCTGACATACTCCAGTTCTCAATAGAAACAGCCAAAGAAATTCTGTACCTTCCTTACTGTGTCAAGATGGATCTGTTACGCATCAGGAGTTCCAAGAACCATGATTTTAATTTGACTTGTGATTTCTGAAATTCTTGCTGTTACTATAACTCTTTTCTGTTTTTTTTTCTCATGGAGGTCATGCATATGATTAAGTTGTTGGATTGCTGTCTCAGTCCCCTACACGGTGACTGAGTTGTAACAGAACTGAGTATTATGCAGAGTCATCACAGCAAGACAGACTCATGCTCATCAATGTATTCATGCTCTGCTGCTCTCTAAGACCTCTTAAAACTTTCTCGAAGAGTTTTAAGATAGCAGATTGCTTATAGTGTTACTTTGTGTGGGACTGAAAGGCACATGATCCTATCAATAAGTTTGTGACAAGAGTGTATGGCATATTGTTTTCCTCACCCTGTAGAGTTTCCTCTCTCCATTTTTGGAGAGAGGATTTATCAGCTAGTTCATATAGTGGGATGTAATGTGTCCTCTTCTGGCTGTTACAATAAATAAGAATTGCAAAACTTACAGAAAAAGCAGCCATTGAAACGCAGTAAAGCTAACATGCAGATTGTGAACGAATGGCAGAAAGAGGTCTTCTAGTGAACGCATTGTCAATATGGTTATTTGAACTATAGCGTTGCCTGCAAGCTGCTATTGCTAGGAGTTCAGTTATAGTTTCTTCTGGCAATGTGGGCTGAGTTTGAGTTGGAAAGCTTGGGGGAGGGGAGTACTGATGCTTGCTAATCCTAGGTGAAAGAAAGCCTTGTATTCTGCTCTGTATGAAGACTTAATGACATTATTGCTGCTTTGTCTTTTTAAGTGTTGGATGCTACCTGGAGAACTGAAAGTCCTAAGCCAGCTGTACCCGCTGATCTTCCCCCACATCCACCTGTACCACCACCATCGATGTCTGAGATGCATCCTCTTCCTCCTCCACCCCCTCCTACAGTGCAGCATCCAAAATTACTTCGCTCTGTCCCCACTCCGCTCATCATGGCCCAGAAGATGTCTGAGCAGCAGGTGGAGAGCAGGGTGCGCTTCCCTAGTGCCCTCAAGGAAGGGAATTCAGACAGGAAGAAAACCCCAGTACCCAATGGTGATTCTTCTGTGTCTCCAAAGCACCCTCCTGCCCCTGCACCCAAACTGCACCGGTTCCCGAGCAACATCAACATAACAAATGTTAGTGGCAAAGAATTTAATGAGACTATTTCAAAAGCAGCAGTTAACGTCCAGGAGCGGAGAGCTCAGGTGCTGGCCAACATCAATGGAGGAGCTTTTCTGGCATCTGAACTGGAGGAGAAGTTGCAGAAAAATGATTTCTTGTCACGTAACAGAAGTTCTTCCTTAAGGGATCTTTCCTCTGAGCAAACACGATATGAGGCCCTAACAAAACTTGGCCTAGTTAAGGGAAAGCCAGCTCAGGACCAAGTGGACCATGCCCCAAGCACTCAGCAGCTTGATGTGCAGCCCAAACAGGCAGCCGCTGTTCCCAATGGATATCAAAACATCCATGAGCTTTTAAAAAGCGAGCCCAGCCCTTTCCTTCCTATGGGCAAAACTGTAACAATCAAACCAGAGGTAGCTCCTGCTGCTAACAAGGTCAGCAGTGCACAGCAGAACACACCAAAAAGTTCTAATGATTATAAACAACCTAGTCTAAACCTGGATATGAGGAGGAGGTCAGGTTCGCTGCCTAGACCTTCAGGATTTCGATCCCAAGGGATAACAGTGAAGTTTTCTGGCCGTGGCTCAACAGAAGAAGCTAGGAGAGAGGCGCTTCGGAAACTGGGGCTACTGAAAGAGACTGCATAACTTGGATGGGAATGTTTTGGCAACGGGGGGAAGTCATAGCATGGCTTTGTACTAGAGTAGTCCCGACAGGATTGGGATCAAATAGACTGGAAGAAGAAAGGGGAAGTTCTCTGCTTCTGGCAAGCTAAGGAGGTACTAGACACTGTGGAAGGACTGTTCATGTTTATCCCAGGACTGGCACCATGTATGTTCATGTACAGCAGCGGGTTTCAGCTCTCCTTCCTACAGAGATACTCATCTTTTGCTCTTTGTGACCAAGAGGAATTTTATTTAAGTAATGCTGAACTATAGCAGACAGCATCTCATTAATGAAGTGTACAGTGCAGTATTGTTGTACATAGCGAACTGAATGGTGAATCTTCCTTCTGCTCTTTCTGAAGCCAAAAATGAGAGCTCTGTTTGTCTTGCCCATGTGTGTATGTCTGTTTGTGGGAGCTCGAGATAATGTCAAAACTGAAACTTCTGATGAGCGTGATGTACTTCCATGACTTTTTGTTGTCTAGATTATCTGGCTTGGCTTCATTCCCTGCCAGTGGTGGAGTCTTCTGCTTCCTTGCTCTGTCCCCACTCGACTCAAGACTGCACAGAGGGTGGTTTCTGTTTTGACCTTCTCTTTGACAGAGCAGCCCAAGCTTTGAGTGGGTGACTGCATCACTCCACTGCTTCACTTGAAGTCTTGCCTTTCTTCCCAGCCACCTGCTTCTTGGTCACGCTCTAGCAACCTACGTGTCCAGTGAAAGGCACCAGATAAGCCTCAAGGATATGCACCATGCGCTGGTTTTCGCACTGACAGCCAAAGAGTTTCCTGACAATCTGTGACCCCAACTGTTCTGTACCAGTGATGATCTTATAGCAGAGAAGCCATAAGAACAAGTTAACTTTGTACCAAATGTGAGAACCTTATGTCAAAAGTCTTATCTTTTACATTGGGGTTCCCATGAAGAAACTGTTACTTTTTGAACAATAGCTGTATTACACTGAATATGAGTTGTTACTTCCAAAATCTGTCATTTGATCTTCCTGTAGTTTGACAGCCCTGATTATCCTCTGTTCACAGCCTTATTTGATTCTGCCCTGCCAATACATAACAGAAGTTACAGCCAAAATTCTTGCAGGCTAAGTGGAGTTACAGGATAGCGCTGTATATAAGAGCACATCACTCCTGGATGGTCCAAGCTGGCGTTATTTTGCCTTTGTTCAATAGACATGCTTTTAAAGATGGTCTCAAGGTGTATTTGTGTGTTGGTATGACTTTTTTTTTTATATGGCAAAGCTGCTCTTCCATATTAAAACTCCCTTCCCTTTTTGTACACCTGAAAACATCAAGAATAGCCATTTTAAAATCAAATGCCAAACTCCAGATCCTCTAAATTTCTTGTTATTCCTGCATGTTTAAGAGTTCTCAGTGTTTTGGGTTTTTTTTTCTAAAGGGAAAAACTCACTTATTCTCTGCACTTTCTAAAGCCACAAGCAACCCCCTCTTTTTCCCAGGTAGCTGACTAATAAACCTTGGAGAAGAGGAGGGGAGCGGCTATAATAGAAACTGACACACCCTTCAGCGAGGAGCTCTGACATAACTGTGATAAACAAGTTTGTAGTTCTTGTGATAAAGTATTTCAAACTTGCTGAGCTGTACTTGTAAATGAAGCTGTCATGAAGCAAAAATCTTTGTGTCATTTTTAACCTGCCTCATAAGTTAAATTTTTTTTGTTCGTTTGTTTTTAATTATCTGCTTGCTGCTTAAATTTTTAATTGTGTTGTTATGGTATCTGGCTGGTTCTGTTATGTTGTTGTTCTTTTCAGCCTTTTCACTGGGTAAGTGATCATGTTCCTCATTGTGACAGGCAGACTACACATAAGCAATCGGTAATTAAAATATGTGGCCATTCCTCAGTCTGGCAAAGCACTTACGCATGCATAATCAAATGTTAGAAGTGCTGCTGAAACAAAAAAGGTTGCTTGTATGCTGCAAGTAAAGCACATACTTATTTTGGTGGGCTCTGAGTCTATAGTCCTAAATCAGAAAGACAAGGAAGCACATAAAACACATCCAAGCACCTGCTTCAGTGCAGCCTGGAATGAAGTCCTACATGTGGATGATGCATCATAATTTATTAACATAACCTGCTAAGTAAATGTAAATGTTTCATGACCTTTGCGCTTTTAAATCCTGTTAAAGCAAATTCTTTATTATAAATGTGAAGTGCATACAAAGCAATCTTCACAGCTAATAATTTCTTGCCAGCTCTTCTTTGAGTTGTTTACAGCCGAGAGTCCATGCTAAGCAAACAGGGGAAAAATACCCTGAGACTAATTGTTTCATTGACATTCAGTCCTATTCAATAACTCTGTAACATAACGCTATTTAAAAAAAAAATAATTAGATGTTTAAAATCTAAAGTATAAAGTTGCAGTATGCTGAATTAGCTGGATCATGTTCTTTCATCCTTTGTGCAGGGCTGCGTCCTCAGCTGGTGGGAAGTGAGAGTTAGATCTTCATTAGATAAACCAGTTTCTGCCCAGTGAGGACTTGGAACGAGGTATTCATTGAGGCCCTTCATTATAGCAAATATCTACTGGTAAATTCTTCGCTGTGCCTAAAACTGTAGTAAGTAAAGCCATGTACTAAATGAAGTTAAGAGTCTAGCTGCTAATAACCTGTATATAAATTTAGCTCTATTTTGTGTATCTTATGTGTATATGTTGCTGTGATTTTTTTATTATTATTATTTTTCCCCCCCTTGTGTTAGAGGTGACTGTATTGCACAAATCTGATAAATCATCTATTAAACTGGGATAAAACCAATGAAACAATGCTTGATGGGAGGTGGAATTTTGTTCTTTGTCACCCGGTAGCTTGCATCTTTCTTGGAGGAGGGAAGGGACTTTTTAACATAGCTAATATCAATTTAATAACTTTTTTCTTTTTGCAACTGTGGATGTGTGTGTGAGCCAGAGCTCAATCCTGTCACACCATGAGTGAAGGGAGGGGGGTGGGAGGGAAAGGAGGATGTCTGTCTTCTGTCAAGAGATGTGTTATTCTTGCTGCTGGGCTCCAGGAACTGTGACCAGGGTCCTTGCAGGAATGAAGTTGATCCTGAACAGTGTTCGAAGTAGGCACAAGCCCCCCTCCCCCAACATTTTGCAATATTAAAACGGCTTTTCCAAGAGGAATGTTGTATGCATGAAAGAATAGTAACTGAATAGTAACTCATCTTTTGTGTTTCCATGGCTGCCTTCCATGGGTGTTACCGTGAGTGTGATCCTGCTGAGGGTAGAAGTCTTCCTTGTTGCATAGGACAAAGGTGCCCTTCAGAGAATATTCCTGCCCGTTCCTTCTGAGCGCTTGCATGTGTTTGCTGCCTTCCTGTCTTTCGTTTGGATACTTGCCCATCAAGACTGCTAAGATATTTCCAACCAAGACTTAGTGCCGACTCTGGCATGCATTACTGGAGTTCCTGCTAAGTAGAGTATAGAGGGGAAGGTTTCCTAATGAAATGCTACATAGCTGAGGTGGTGGCTAAATCATCTTGCGCTGAGACTTGTCTCGCTTCAAGTAGGGAATGGTTTAGAGCCAAAACTAACAAACTTTGACTTAATAACAATGATGACAAAGCCTTCAGAAGAACAGACGTTTAGGAACGAGTGGCTGCTTTTTCCTCAGACTCCCTGGGGCAAGGACCGCGTTAGTGGCTCCAGCCCCTATTCAGGCAGGCTGCCCTGAGTATGAGGCTGGAGGGTGGCACTACCCCCCCAGCTGGTACCTGGGAGGAACCCTTGAACTAATTCCACTGTTTTGAAGATGGATTTTATTTTTATATATATATATATACAGGTGTTATTGAGCACTTGTCCAAATATTATCTATCATAAAAGATAGGTTTTTTTTCTAGAGTGATTTCCATTCTAACTCCCATTTGCATGAGCTATTTTTTTTTTTTTTTATCCCCCAGCTAGGATGTTGGTGGTAGCCAAAAGCAGCAGCAGATCTAGCAGCCTGTCCCTAAGCTTTCCAGGGCTGCCTCAGGGCTTGGGTACGTGTCTCAGCCAGGACAGGGCAGGTGGCCTCTCATAACTGTGTCCAGCTTCAGCCCGGAGCCAGTGTGAGAGAATCTGACTTGGCTCAGTCTATAATGAGACTTAAACTAAGTTAAAGTGCCTCACCTTTGCCGTAGGGTAAAACCTCACACAGCTGCCCAGTTACTGTTAGCCTTTCAAGTGGCTGCAGCTTTGGGAATAAGCTTTTGATGTTTTGACTCCTCCTGTGCTTGTTTTATACACACACATATAAATTTGGCTTCTCCCTTAAAAATAAACAGCTTCAGAAAGTGTTATCCATAACTAATCAGGGAAGGCATGAAGCTACAGGTAGATGATAGTTTTAGTCCAGCAATTTGGGCTGGTTTTCTGTACTGCTGGAGGCACAAACAGAAGGACTGTAATTTACCGTGCTCTTGAATGAACTCAAACTGTTTTGTAACAACCCACTGAGGTAAAAATTACAGAACACGTGCTTTAGCTGCCTGGTTGGTCATCATTATTCCTGGCAGAGCAGAAGCCCAGGGTAGTGCAGCCCAAAAGCTGTGGTGAGTGTGGCAGTGACGGTGCGGGATTGCTCAGGCTGTTCTGGAGGCAGCTACAAAGCCAAACCCTGATGTTTCAGTTTTCAGGTGTATCCCATGCCCCTATGGCAATTGCAACTCTAACTTGTTCTTGATGACCTGGACCCTGAGCAAGTTGTTTGGTGTCTTTAATAGGCCAGTGCTGAAAGACAGAGGGGTGAATGTGAAGTGAGTAGAAAAACTTGAAAGTCTATTTACCTTACTTAAACACATTTACCTCTAAATGTTACCTTACTTTTGCTCTGAGAATCTGACAGCAAGTTGGCATGGCTTCATCTACCAGTCTACTTCTAATATTTTGAGAGATTATGATTTTATGTCTGTACGGGAATAGGATTGGCCACAGCTGTGTTGGCCACAGTCAGGCAGAGGATGGTTTGAGTGGTGGTATCTCAGGGCCTGTGGTAAGAGGTTGGATGATGGCAGAGCCAGGGGAGGGAAGGGCCTGGGAGCAGGAAGGTGTGACTGCTCAGCCAGCAAGAGAGGAGCATGGCCCCTGCCTGCACGGCAGAGCAGTTCTGCCATCCTCTTAGCCGTTCATTTAGCGCTCCTTGGCCCCTAGCTGAAGAGCAAGCTATGTTAGATAGAACAAATTATGTTAGATAAGATAGATACTTGTTTTGTACAAAATCATGTTCTATACTTATTCCTGTTAACTCACCAGCACAAGCTCATGTACTGGCACTAGGAATTGAGTTTAGAAAGGTGATTTTTGAAACAGATGCGTGTATAGATATGGATGTTCTTCTAGGTAAGAGGAAGCCTTTAGTTCATTGCTTCTTGCATTCAGCCTTCCACCTGCATTGGTTTCAGCTAATCCCTGCATCAGGTAGAAGCAAAGGCAGAGGAGCTGTCATCACAACATTGACTCCCAAACCATAAATATCTTTTCCCCTGAGGTAAGGAGGGTCCTTAGACTGGATGGAGCCAAACCCTTCCAAGGGAACACACCCTTTCTCTTGCATGTTGTTTTTGTTTGGTTTTTTTTTTGGGTTTTTTTCCCCCCCCCCCCCTCAGAACAGAGCTTTCTCTTCCCATGCAAGGTGACCCCTCCCAAAGTAGGAAATGCCTTCCTTGAAAAGTCATCAGGGCATCCTTGACTGCTTCACTGACTGGGCAGATGTGTTCTTACCTCAAGGCATCTGTGAGGAAAGATTATTTTTGTTAACAGGGCTAGCCATTACCTCTCAGCCTTTGGATTTTTCTGCTGGGTCATAATTACCTCCTGCTACTTGCAACCAGCAAAATAGAGAAAACCAGAAGAGGTTTCAGTAACTTTAGGATTAAACTGAACAGGCAGGAGGAACAGCAGAGAAACCAGCTGGCAGGCTTGAAAGAGCAGCTCAGCTTCAGTTTCTATTTTGTTTGCAAGTCTTTGCACCTGCCCCTGAGCTCTAATGAATGTTTCGCAAAGCTCCAGGAATCACAGACTAATTCCAAGAGGTTCCCCAAAGCTCCTGGGGCACTGTTATTCTGGGTGCCTCTGTGTCATGAAGAAATGCAGCTGTGACAGTGTCCTCAGCTGAGTGACAAAGCCCAAGTTTTTTGGGTTTGGGTTTTTTTTTTCCCCCCATCATTAAAAAAAAAAAAAAGTATAGTTCCCTTCCCAAACAAAATAACTTAATAAAAACTAGTGCATTTGTTGAAGGTTTGAATTTCAAAAAAAAACCCCAACAAATAAAAGCCTTCGCTTTTGGGTCCAGATCCATTTTTCAAAGCCTGTGAGATGAACATCGCCCATGTCCCTGTGCTAGAGCCAGCCAAGGACTCTGTCAAGCTGCTGCCTGAGGTCTATCATAGCTATTTGCTTCGGTCCCTTCGCTTGCGATTGCTGCACCCAGTACAGTGTCCCCACCCATCCCCTGTCCAAGCTCTCCCAGTAAGTGCACATCCACCTCCCACTGTTGCTGCGCTCCCTGTCAGAGCCCAACATAGACCTTAGGGCAGGTCCTGTCTTCTTGTGCCATGGCTTGGAGGGAGGCAGAAGCCTTACGGAGCTCAATGCAGCTGCGTGGCAGGGTGCCAGCATCCTTCATGAACCTGGAGAGCCAGCACCGAGCTGTGCGGGGCACAGGGTCGTGCTGGGCACAGCGCACGCTGGTGCTTAGTGGCAGCTATCACAGCACTCTGCTGACAGCGGCTTCCTGTGCAAGTCACTTCCCTCCCTGATTCAGCCTCGGAGATCTCTGTTATAATGGGTTCACTCATTTCCTCAGAGGTTTGGGGAGGCCATATTCACCATCAAACATTTGTGATGTGTTTTTTCCCATAATTTCAGCGGAAGCTCACTACTCTGGGCTTTTGTTATTGTAACCATCAGAAAAATGTGTAATTTTTTGTCTGTTCTCTGCCTGCTTATCCATCCCCGTGAGGAAGGGGAAGAGCTGCATTTCCCAGCTGGGAAATGAAGGCAGTGATGGTAAGCCAAGAAAAAAAGGAGCAGAGATGAGCTTGACCTTCCGGTTCCCAGGCTTATGCACTAATCCTGAATCACCCTTCCTCTCCCACCACCACACCTACTGCTTCCGGAGCATTTACTTGCCAGCCCAGGAGGAAAAAAAAACCACAGCAGTCTGGAAGCTTAGACTCACATGTGCAATGAGTTGCTCATACTCTGATAAACGAAGATAAGCCACCCATTGTACTGATGCGCAGAGGGTGGAATGACACCAGGAGGAAAAGCATTTGTACAAACTGTCATGGCAGGAGGGAGATTATTTCTTCCTATTTAAACCTCTATTAGGAAACACTTGTCAATGCATTTCTATTTCCAATATACAAGCCAGCACAAGGGTAGAGGAACAACAGGGTCTTCAGGCAAACTTCATTACCATGGAACATTTCCTGACTTCCTAAGTGGATTTACTTTGCCTGATTAGGTTTAATTTTTATTTATGGCATGAGTTTTCTAGCATACTCAAGCCCAGGAAATGGGCACTGTGTGCCCAGCACGGCCGTTCCTGTTACGTCCTATAATAAAGCCCTGAGCTCTGCGTGAGCCCCACCGAGAGCAGAGAGCGTGACTGCAGCATGTCACCCTGCAGGCAACAGCGATGCTTTCTCTGAAACCAAAAGCTGGTTTGATTTTACGTTAGGTAAGACTCACAGCTAGTAAAAAACCTGTAGTTTCACAGGGCATGGGATTTGGGACCGACTTGAATAATAAACCACAAACAATTATGCCTCCTGGGTGTTACAATAAAAGAGGGAAAGTTTGTCTAAGTCCTGCTGTTGCATCCATCTTTGTGGAAAAGAAAGGCTGCCTCAGGAGGGATGAGGAACCAGCTTCTTCCTGGAACAGCTCGGCTGAATTCCCAAAGAAAAGCAGAATGATCCTCCCCGACCAACCTGACTGCTGGATCTTCCTCCCAGGAGAGGGCTCATCCTGCCATGAGGCCGAGGAGGAAGCCGGAGCCTCATCACTACATGAAAAGCTTCTCAGAGTAGAGACAAGAAAAGCCAAAGTCACCTCTGAGAGCCCTCTCACTGCTTCATTACCTGGGCTTCATTTCCATCACTCCAGGGATGCAACTTCCAGCAACTTGTATGGATTTAATAACCACTTAGTGGATTAATATAATAGAGACACCAAGCCTCTCTTCAGGTGGCTTCTGAAGGCCTTACTGATGCATTCAAGTCTTGCTTCCCAGGAGAGAACATCTGATCTTTAGCTTACTACAAACAGATACATGAGAAGGATGTGTGTGCACATATATAAATATATATAAAATATATATAATTTAAAAAATTGGATACTGGTGTGGCAAGGAGGACAGTCAGCTCAGCTGGACAGTGGCACTGAGACACAGGGCAGCTCTGCAGCCTGGAACAGCTCTCCCTTGTAGAGCAGACATGGGCTTCCCTTAAGATCTGGAGGAAGTTGCCAGCGGTCTTTTCCCTGAAAAGCTGCAATCAAGGACAAGTGGTGGCCCAAATGCCAGGTGTGTGCGACATCCTGGCCCCACTGGTTTCTGCAACCAGCTCCCTTGGGGGCATCCAATTCTGGGGTCCCCAGTTCAAGAAGGACAGGGAACTGCTGGAGAGGGTACAGCAGAGGGCTACAAAGATGATTTGGGGACTGGAACATCTTTCTGATGAGGAAAGGCTGAGGGACTTGGGTCTTTTTAGTCTGGAGAAGAGAAGACTCAGAGGGGATCTCATCAATGCTTATAAATAATCAAAGGGAGGGTGCCAGGAGGATGGCACCAGTCTTTTTGCAGTGGTGCCCAGTGATAGAACAAGAGGTAGTAGGCACAAACTTGAACATAGGAAGTTCCATCTAGACATGAGGAGAAACTTCTTTCCTTTGAGGGTGGCAGAGCACTGGAACAGGCTGCCCAAAGAGGTGGTGGAGTCTCCGACTGTGGAGACATTCCAAACCGGCCTGGACGCCATTCCTGTGCAACCTGCTGTAGGTGACCCTGCTCTGGCAGGGGGGTTGGACTAGATGATCTCCAGAGGTGCCTTCTAACCCCTGTGATTCTGTGATCCTCTGGCTCTGGAGAGGTGGGCGCAGTCGGTCAGTCACTGCTCTCTCAGAGCATTGCTGCCGTCAGCCAGGAGCTGCCCAAGAAGCAAGCCAAGGGTTCAGTAATGAATGTGTGTCTCCAAAATGGGGATATTTGATTTAATTTAACCAAATTAACCAGAGAAGAGGCTTTTAAGGGACTGCTAGCAAAATTAAGTCTCTCATTAACACTGGTTCAGTGTTTCTTCTCCTGCAGTGAGCTGACTGCAGTCAGAGCAACCCAATTTCTACACTCAGGCACCCATTAGAGGCAAGAAGTAGCACCTGAGCAATTTTGCATCTCTATGAGGCTTTATGGGTAGCAGAGGGCTTTTTTTTTTTTTTTTATTGAAACCAGCAGGACACAACACATCACTCCTCACAGCATCACTCCCTGACCAGTCACACCACCTTTGGTGGTGCTTTCATGGAGCTTCCTGCATTTTAAGGTCTTCTTCCAGTTCAAATTCCTATTTTGAGGAAGAGCGGTACACAGGGGGAGTCTCCTCGTGCACACAGATCTCAAAATCCTATGTCTGGGAGGTGAATTTGCAGTCTGAAATAAGCAAGTGAGATACAAACTCCTACAACAAGCTCTGTCCACCCCGAAATGAGGCTCCTCAGCTGTGCCACTGCAGGATGCCAATACCGGTCGAGGAGTGGGGACGGCTGAGCAACCATCAGGTGAGACGGAGCTTGCCTGGGACTGGGCAGTGCTGGCAGGTTTAGCAACAGAGCTTCTCAGACGCAAAGATAACACCCTGCAGTAGTGCCTGGAAGGGGAGTGATGAAAATGCATTCAGGCAATGAGCAGAACTGCACTTGGCCACGCAGGGAAGTGCCGGTCCATTAGGACAAGCTGCCACAAAAATCACCGCTGTGTTATCAAGAGGGCTCCAGTTGCAAGAGGAGAACTGTCTAGAAGTATTTTCTGCAAATAGAGCTGAGTGATATAACCAGCCTTAAAGTACTGGATAATTTATCAAGAGCAAGCCAGGGGCATTATTTCTCAGGGACAAATATAGCCCCAAGGATTTCACACCACATAAAGTGTTTTTCCCCAAATTTCAGTACCTTACATGAAATGGATAGAGAAGAGTGCACAGCCGGGTACCTACCACAACACTGCAACCCAAAACACCGACACTCGCTGGCCTTCTCATTGTGCCAACTCCAGAGCTGCATAGTACCTTTAGTGGAGACGAGTGTCACCAGCACCCGAGATCGCTTCCCAGGTCCCACTCGTGAGCATTCCAGCTGTGAAACACGTTAATGAGAGTGCGATGGGGCTGTCTTTACCAAGGTAACCCTGAGGTGCTACTGAAAAACTGCAAAACAAAAAAAATTAAGGAGTAAATAGGACAAAATTCTCAAGCTCTTGAGCTGTTAACCATGACTTGTTTCCAGCAGAAAAGGTCACTTCCCTTTATCCCATGCACAACCACCTTTTCTTTCCTGCAGGTAAGTGTCAAAGAACAAACAAACATAAGCAAAATCCAAATTTCTCCCTCCTTTTTAAATATCTATCTCAACCATTTTTTTTTTGCCTAACAGCATGGATCCAGGTAAGGGAGGGTGGGAGGAAAGGAAGGAAGGAAGGAAGGAAGGAGACTTTTTAACAAAACAGTTTGTTCTTCTAACAACAATCATAAACACCAAATGTTTTAATGGCACAATCGTATCCTGACAGTAGTAACTTAAAAGAAGTTTATAATTCAAACAATACAAGTAAATGTTTGGACATTTACTCACTTATTTGATTCTTGCCCAAATAGTTTTCTACTCACAGTATGCTTGCAGTGGTTGGAAAAAGCCCTATTTATAGTTGAGTTCTGAGAAGAGACAGCAAAGTGGTGTCTCAGATGAGCATCTTCAGCAGGGCAGAATGGCACCCGGCCGAGGAAGAACCTTGGTGTGGAAAAAATTAGTGACGAAACTCAAAAGGGAAAAATAAAAAAAAAAATATAAAAAAAAAGGAAAAAAATTAATGTATTTATCAGGGGAGCAACAGCAGGCTCATTGTATTCTTGTTATTGTATTTATTGTGAAAATATTCACTTACCTGGCTGGGACACGTGCTCTTAATACCACAGAACAACTTTTTGAGGACAACAGTAATTAGCAAGTTTGTTTACTCGCTTTTTCATTTCACTACTTTCATTTATACCTCCTGACAGAAAAGTGCAATGACCGTTTCGATAACGAGCGTGTAGCCGACAGCGGCTCAGCAACCCTGCTCGGGCAGCGCGGTGCCTCTCCCGGCAGCATTGGAGGTCTTTCAGGTCGAACGTGCACGGACTATTAATTGCTCGCCCTTGGCCGCAGCCGTTCTGAGTCGGTGCTGATGCTCATCAGCTGCACGAGCTGGGAGAAGCCAGGCTGCCAGCCTGCGGAGCCCCTCCGGGGTTATTTCCCCAAGTCAGCACTTTCCAACAGCACCGCATTTACTTAAGTCAAACGCGTTCCCATGTAAAGAGAAGGCTGCATCAGCAAACTGCCGGAGCCGAACAGGGTAACTCCTCGCAGCTCTCGTCGCGCTGCCCTGCCAAGCACACAATTACTGCTTTGCCAGAAAGGGAAATGAAAAAACCGGAAAACTCGAGCACATCGGGCAGTCTCCACAATACAGAGGTGGTTTTCTAAGCCTTAATATACATAGAATTACATTATGTTTGTGTGCTGCGGCATATGTGTCTCAATATATATAATATTTTTATCTCCGTAACAGAAACAGCACAGCAGGCTTCTTTCTCTGAAGGCCTAGAAAGTTAGTAAAATTATAACAAGTCTGAAAACTCAGCAGTTCATGAAAAAAAAAAAAAAATACACCTTTTCCTCTTTTAATTTTATCACATGACAGCACTGCAGGGTAGCAAAAGAGGCTGGTACCGCCAGCTGGAATTCAAGGTGTTGCCTGTGAGTACTGACATTCCCAGGAAAATCCAGCACTTTCCCATTTCAGAGCTTCCCAGCCACCTTGGCTCCATCCCGGAGCAAGGACTAACAGCACCTCAGCTCAAACAGGCTTCCAAGTGATGCACCATAAATCACAGAAGGGTTTAGGTTGGAAGGAACCTTAAAGATCCTCTAGTTCCAACCCCCCTGCCATGGGCAAGGACACCTCCCAGTAGACCTAGTTGCTCAAAGCCTCATCCAGCCTGGCCTTGAACACCTCCAGGGATGGGGCAGCCACAGCTTCCCTGGGCAACCTGGGCCAGTGTCTCAACACCATCCCAATAAAGAATTTCAACTTAACATCTAATCTAAATCTCCCCTCTTCCAGTTTAAAACTGTTGCCCCTTGTCCTGTCACTGCAGACCCTGGTAAATGTCTCTTTCTTTAAGCTCCCTTTATATATTGAGGGGCCACAAAAAGGTCTTCCCCAGGCCTTCTCTTCTCCAGGCTGAAGAGCTCCAGCTGTCAGCCTTCCTTCACAGGAGAGGTGTTCCAGCCTCTGGAATGCCCTAGGCTGCATCTTGATGGGTCCCATGGACTTATGTATCTTCAGGTGGTCACAAACCTATCTCCTGCAATGGGAGGGACTTCTCTCCCCCAGTCCCTGCCTTGAGTTTTAGGGGCTTGAGCAATGCGGGAAGAGAGATTACCATCAAAAACTGAGGCAAAAAAAAAAATTACTGAGTACAATCACAGAACACATTCTCTGGTTGTCAGCAAGCCAGCTCAAGGAGCCTCACATCAGTGAAGAAGCAAGTTCAAATGCCTGGACCTGACTTCAGTCCAAATTCTTTCCAGAGAACGATAAGATAACAGACATCTTTTACACAATCAAGGACATGAAACAATTTCCCCTTCGTCTACGTACATTTTCCCAGATTTAACCACTCCCATGCGTGTTCGGGAATGCTGCTTTAGAAACACTCTTTGCAAGAGCACATTCGACTAGCGTCCCTTGAGAAATGCTCCCGGAGGAACATCCTCTCTCTTTCGTAAGAGAAGACAAGCAGCGATATTAGACATAACTTCATTAATTAAAAGAAACATCCTGTAATCTGGATAAAGCAACACGATTCACAGATAACAGACAAGCACTGATCAAAATATAGGTTATTCCCCTGTTCCTGTATCAAAACCCGATACGCCTGACCATTTTCATTAAATGTTCTTTAGAGGAAGACAAAGCATTCCAATGACATGAGAGGAAGCCCTGTAACAACAAACTACATGAATCCGGTGGCAAAACTGCTCTGCAAGCAGCAGGACAGCACCTCGCCACACCACAGGGGAAAAGCAAAGCATAAATAAGATGCAAACATTTTTTTCACTGTGTATGTTCGACCCTGACTGTTTCACTCGCAATGATTTTTGACGTAAGATTTTTATCCAGGTATAACATTAGAATACTTTATTTTAAAATTAAACTTCCAAAGTTTTCACTGAATTGTTTTTTTATTTCAGCCTGAAGTCGGGGAAATCCCCAGCTGATCCCAAATCATTTTCAGCAAATAATTTTATACAGATATTTCCATTGATCCAAATTCCATCCAAGGCATTGGACTGACACATACAAAATAGAGCTTATGTGAATTCACGTTTTATTTTTATCCAGTTATTCAATTTGGATAAATTAAATGCTTTTGAAACTAAGCAGCACGTTGAGAAAAGGAAGTTGACTTTAGTTCGAACCACAATTAGATGCTTAATTTGCTATTAGGAATTGGTCGGCATTTTTCTTCAGGAAAGTAGAAATTAGATTTGAGCCATGTATATGGTCATATTGCTGCAGAAGACATTCCTGGAGGAGCTCAGAGTTACAAATATGATTAATAAACGTACCGATAAATTTTATGTGGAAAAAATTGATATGAGAAGAATCACAAGACTTGAAGACCTGGTCTTCCTACAACGTACTCCTCCTTATAGGGCATGGACGTCTCACAGCCGTAGCACGGGAAGTACCTTCTCTGACAAAGAGACAACCGTACCTGGAGACAGTTGTGAAAACGTGAGGGTTTGGGTAACTGCACGTGTTCAGGATACTTGCCTCCTCTCACTAAATGAGATCTGGCAGAAGCCTAGAGAAACACACCTACAAGTGATGTTATGAAAACTTCAAGCCATGCTCTGCAAACTGGAAGTTGTCTACCAGCACCCTGACCAGCGAGGTCCTTGGGGAAAATGTGCTCTCATCATTCCAGCACTTCTCAATCCCCAACTTGCACGTGCGTGCAAAGGAACAGACCTAAAGCTGCACTTGCAGTTTTTCCACTCTCAATGCTCGATTCTGTGATTAAAGAACATTAACATTAAGCAGGTATATTTTAAAAACCTTGACGACTTCTCGCCAAAGCATCACTGGCAAGCTTATGCATTTTGAAATTCGCTATAACTGCCTGATCTAACACTGTAAGTAGTTAAAGTAGAAGGCTGCTGTCTTTATTTCAGGACTGCCTTGTGACAGCAACAAACACTATTCGGCCACAATTTCACTTACGTTTTTAAGCAAATTATCACCGAGAGGAGTTCTGCTCCCCTCTTGCGTTGGTCTGTGTATGGTCCACCACAGCATTTCACCCTTCCACGTGTTAGTGCACGAATTGAGACGCTGATGCAACAAGCTATGAGAGGGAACTTCATTACTATTAATCTAGCCAAACCCAGCTTAATTTAACTCAGGTTAAATTAAATGCGTATGACAGCTTACGTTATGTGAAATGATGATCTCAGTTTACAACTCTCTGCTAAACAGTAAGAAAATCTTGCATTTACTAGGTGTTATTTAAGTATGTTTCTTGGGGCAGGAACCCTCCTGCTTTGGTAAAACGCCATCTATTTTTCCACTGACTGTATGAAGCACTGCCCGAGCCCCATGACTTACCACAAACTCTTCAAAACATCATTTCAGAAGAAGCAAAGTCGATGTAAAGAGACAGACGTCAATTCTAAATTACAACACTTTATTGCAGCATTGGCAAAGGTCAGATTTCTGAAGCTGGTGAAGATCGGGCGGCATTTCTGTATGAAATGTTACAATTTTACAAGTTTCTCTTCCTACATGCAGAAACCAAAAACAGTGGTAAAAAGGACTTTAAAAGAGCTAGAAAAAAGAATTAGTAGTAACATACAGATGAGCTCCTTAACTCAATTAACTACCTCTACCTGAATGCAAACAAAAATCTATGCTAATAAATAACAGATTGTCAGAAACAGACCAAGAAACCTCATTTCTACTTAGAAAAAAATAAAAATTCTACTTGTTTCCAGACTTAAATCTTTTTTTTTTTTTTTTTTTTAAACTTTTTGTTTGTTTGTTTCAATAGACACAGAGGCTTATCAACCCATGAAGATCAACAAAATATCTGGATCCACTCCTTGACATCCTCCTGTTATGCTGACTGGCACATTTTGGTTTTCAATGATACATACAATGGGCTCCACTATATCCCTGTCTGTTGGCTGGTGTCAGGCTGTTCCAAGCAGTACGAGTCAACACCCTGTGTTAATCAACTTCACATTCTATTTTGAACCCCAACAGACATTTTACCTCCTTGGCTCTTTATCACCCCTCCCCACCCCCTCCTCCTCCTTGCTCGTCTGGCAGTAAAAGGCGATTCCTTTACCAAAAACTTTCTCGCTGAGGAGTGTTTGATAAGAAGTTATCCTACTTGTCAGGGTTTTCTTTTAGATTTCACCATTTGCTCTACATTTTTTCTACTGTAGATTTGCAGCCCCCAAAGAATACCCCTCCAACACAAAGTGCTCAATTCGGAGCGTCAAGTTTAGAACTTTGTTCTCCCACATACTGAGCTGTCAAAGACCTTTTCCGTTCCAGTGTAATCCATCGGAGTTTCAGGTTGATCCTTGTTTTCAGCGAGCTGCTCACTGGTCAAGTTAACCATCTCATTCATTCACTTCTGCTCTTATGAGAAAATTAACCCTCAACATGGTTCCCATAACAAAAAGCGTTGGGTTTTGTTGGGTGTTTTTCTTTGTTTTTTTCTTTTTTTTTCTTTTTTTTTTTTTTCCTTTTTTTTTTT